>KK118022.1:6155-21846 GCA_000611955.2 Stegodyphus mimosarum | reverse complement strand
ATTCAATTATGACGATTCCTTCTTGGTGTTGCAATTTTCACAAACGTGAGTGTATATATAATGACAATTTTCCCAATATGACAATTTTCCTTAGTATTGTATGCTCTTAATACCTATTTTGTTTAGATTATTTTGTTCTGTAATATAATGTAGCACTTATGTAAATAGTTCCAATATTGTTTGAAATCACCCCATTTTACATTAACCCAATTTCTAGCAGCATTTATTGTTACTACCATTAGTAATAGTGTTATCAATCTCTATATGTCTGTAACCTCTAAGTAACCTAGCAGCAATGGCAAGGAACATCTATGTACCACAAACTGTAATCAAGATGTCACCAATGTAAGACTATGTAACAACCCATTTGTTTGGATTCAATAAATGCCCGAAAACGGGCGCTCTGGCTCCCCATGGGGGAGCGGTTCTCTAGAAGGTAGTGCACTGGGGGCAATACCATTTTTACCAACGGTGACGATATGGTGACTCCTGCACTTACTCCTGTCCTGTCTAGAGCAACCGAGTCTTGTTTATGTTGTTAAATGAGTAACACGTGTTTTATTGAGCTCCGCTTTGGATACTAATAAGTGCGTAAAGATTTATCATAGAAATTTGAGAATTGTGTCATTTTGAAGAGCCCAAGGAGAGGAACAGTTTGATACATACAAGTGGATTGTGCAAACACTGGATTGGATTTTATGTCATCCTAAAAAGATCCCTCTTTGTAAGTTTAAGCTTTCATATAAATAATAGTTTGAAGCATTGTTGAGAACTGAGATAACGGCTTTACAAATTTATTTAAAGGCTTACTGATGCTTGATGTTTTAAGATATTAGATTAAAAGTAATAAAAATAAAAAATAGAAATTTTTCTCTTTTAAAAGATATATAATACTCATATATTTAAATAGTAATATCTATAATATAATTTATTTTCTAAACCTTCATATTTTGCTAAACCTTCATATTACTTCATAAACCTTTATATTTCTAAACCTTCATATTTTATTCTTGTAATAGCCAAAGCATTGAAATTTGCATATGTAATATTTATAGCTTAATAATTTGAAAATCTTTTAATATTAATATTAATAACTCATATATTCTTAAAGCTAATTTTTTGCTCTATCCAACGATATAAATTTCAATTAATTAAAGGGCTGTTCTAAAGAGTTATTAATTAAAACATTAAATTTTCCGTTATTATTTATTCTATGAATTCTAAATTGAATTGTTGTTTAACATGATTTAAAAGCGCGCATAACATAATACTAGCATATCACATATTCAAATTATATTTCAATTTATCCATACTTTATTTATATATATATAAAAGGATTCCTAGCTTATTTATTTCATATTGATAAAATTATAGTAAATTTATTAATTTTATACTAAGTCTAAATACAACTCAATAAGCGTTTGATATTTTAAATAGATCCAACAATAGCCTAAAAATAATAAGACTTTGGTTCTTTTTAGCATACCGTAATATTAAGATTTTAAACCCTTATATCTCTAAAAATAATTCGATTTTCATAAAACCAAAAGTCACGTGATTATTTCTACCACCCATAACACCCACTGACAAAATTTTGTTCGATTATCACAAATAGTTCTATTCCCATAGACTTAGCATTACAATCAGAGAAGCAATCCCTCAATATAATACATACAAATTAAACCCATTATTATAAAAACTAAGACCTAATAGACACGTGCAATCAGTGTGAGTACCCCTAACATAGGTGTAGCATGATACGACACTCCACAACATCATCAGAAACTGACAGTTCACTAGTCTGTGACTTCACCCCAGCCACGCTTATTCAGTCAGACACTGACTACAATACAAAAATACATAAGCTCAGCGAAGGCATTAGGGGCATAGCTTACTTACAAAGAGGAGGAAGAAACCTCCTTCCTACAGACGTCAGAACATCTTTAGTGGAACTCCTGGAAGCCCTTCAGACTCTAGCATTAGAAGGACCAAACTACGTACCTCCTCCAAAAACAGAGGACAAGTCAAGCAATACTTCCACGATTTTCACGTGTGAATTGGCAGCAGCACAACATCATATAACAGAACAGAACATAGTGCAGGCTCAACAGGCTCCACTAAACACATATGCAAGTGTTGCAGCAAAGCCTGCAAAACACACATTACTACTATACCCGAAGGATACTGAAAAGTCTAACAGGCAGCAATTAAAAACACAACTGAGTGAGAACTTCCCGCTTTCTGACTTGGGAGTAAGAGTAGCAGCACTAAGACATATCCCGAAGGAGGGATTAGCAGTAGACTGCTATCACAAAGACGAACTTGAAAAACTTACTACAACACTTCAAAGTGACAAAGCAAAAACCTTTGTAGAAGCCAGACTACCCAAGACAAGAAAACCATGAATAGCGATCCACAACATCCCAATAGACACACAAAAGGAGGAAGTTGAGAACGCAATTGGTTCAGAACACCATCTGCCCAAAAACAAAGTCAATGTTCTATACATACTCAAAGAGGGCAATGGAACCAAGTGGGTTGCAGAAGGTAGTGCCAACGCATTCCATCAGCTCATGCAGGCCAGGAGACTGTATATCGGATGGCGAGGCCATAGGATCACCGAACATTACAATACCAAAAGGTGCTTTAGATGCCAAGCCTTCGGACACTTGCAAAAAGACTGCAAAAACCGCAGTTACTGCGCATTTTGCTCTGGAGACCATGCTGTCAAAGACTGTACAGCCACCCATCCGACGTGCATCAACTGTGCCGATAACAACTATCGCACAAAAGCCACATTCTCATGCCAACACCCAGCCTATGCAATCGAATGTCCAATGTATACCAGATATGTTGAAAGGATTAGACGCAGCACGCAATACGAATAGTGAACCCATGCAGGACCCATCAGACTGCATCCTAAGGAATACCCCCATGGATCGGAACTTACAACATCAGCCGGACAATACAGTAGAAAATTCAACAGTTCAATTCAATGCTCAAATACAGTGCCTACAAATTAACCTGCAGAGACCAGAAGCAGCCATGTCAAATCTAACACAACATGCTGCAGAGAAGGCCACATAGCCAGCATACCACTTGCATGGAAAATTTTCCAAAACGAGGCCAATCCACTGAACCCCCACCAAGAGCATCCATTGCCTGCTGCAACACAAAATGGAATCCACTCATCCTACATCTACACAGAGATCTAGTGGCAATTTTAGTCTGCTTCCAAAACAGCAACCTAATCCTCATCTCAGCTTATTCTGCCCCCACAGAGGACCTGCACCAGATCTTGGTTATCATCCAGGATATAATCAGAAAACACCCCAGGTCGACACTCGTCATTGGAGGCGACTTCAATGCACATAATGTCACATGGGGGTATGCTAATACTTCTACTAAAGGCCAAGAACTAGAAGACTTCTTTGCGCAACACGACCTCATCATTCAGAACACTCAAAATGCACCAGCCACCCTTATGGGATACTCCACAAGATAGCTAATCAAAAGGTTTTCAAGCCATCCCAAATCCACCTCCCACCTGCAATCAGCAACACCTCTACTCCTGCACTGGACATAGCGGCATTTCTACTAGAGCATATATTTGCAAAAGATGACCCTATCGAAGATTCACCTGAACAACAAGCCATCAGACTAAACAGTCAAATTCCAGCAACGCCTAATGATCCTCCATTTAGAAAAAAAGAAATGGATCAAGTCTTCAAATATCTTCCTAGGAAAAAAGCCCCGGGAATTGATGGCCATGATTATGCCTCATTAAACTAGCGAATAGAGCCCACCCGGCATTCTTTGCACAGTATTTCAACGCCTTAATGCAAAGACACCTGTTTCCCACAGCGTTCAAGCAAGGACAGGTGATCCTTTTCCTTAAAAAGCATAAAGACCCGACAGATCCAAAGTCCTTTCGCCCCATCTGCTTACTATCAGCACTAGGCAAAGCATTTGAAAAACTAATAGTAAACCGCCTGAGACACCATCTACATCGAAACAAGATTATAAGTCAAAAGCAATATGGATTTATGATTGGTTTGTCCACGACGCACGCACTAGCAGCAGTAGCAGATAGCATTCAATCTAACAAAGCCTCAAACATGCACACTGCCTTCATCTCTATTGATCTTGCCAGTGCATTTGATACTATCTGGTGGCCGGCCATTCTGCAAGCCCTTAGGGATGCAAACTGCCCAGCTAACCTCTTCCACCTTCTATCCAACTACCTACAGAATCGACGGCTACTTATCACAAACGAGGCAGGAATCACGACAAGAGAGCAAGTACGCGGATGGCCCAAAGGATCTTGTGCAGGCCCCCTGCTTTGGAATATTACATTCAACAAGATCCTAGAGGATAAATGGCCCAGTCATACAAAACTAATAGCCTATGCAGATGATGTTGCATTGCTGGTGCGAGGCCGTACAAGAGAAGAACTCGAAATTAATGGCTCCGAAGTATGCTCTCTTTTCAGTGAACGTTGCGCCAAAATAAAGCTCAAAATCTCCATCAGCAAATCATGTGCTCTAATACTACCTAGGCCAGGAACCAACCCAACAAGAAAACCTTGTATAAAGCTCTGCAATAAAAACATCAAAATAGTTAATAAACTCAAATACATAGGAGTAACATGGGACCCAGGATTAACCTGGATACCACACATCCAAGAACTACGACAGAAGACTTCGCAGATCGCCAAAATAGCCCGACAATTTCAAGGAAGAAATTGGGGTCAAATCCCAACCATCCACAAGCTCCTATACACTACAGTGGCTGAAAAAATAGCACTTTATGCAGCACCAATATGGGCCAACCCCATGGGAGGTAGAAAAATCAGACAACTTTCAGCCCTCCAACGCCCGTTCATGCTCCAAATTACAAGAGCCTATAGAACAACAGCAACAAATGCAGCACAGGTTCTTTGTGGCATTCTTCCCCTGCATATTAAAGCACAAATTGAATCGACATATGCCAATGTAATCCATCTCCGAAAAGAAACCTATTACAATCAACAGCTCTTCAACCCAGTACAATATGAGCATAAAGGAGATGTCCTGCACATGCATCCAAGTTTAAAAGGTCTTGGCATCATCACCTACAAAAATAGCACTCCTCCCCGAATGGACAGTGTAACAATATATACAGATGGCTCTAAGCATGAACAGGGTGTTGGAAGCACCTTCATCCAATATAATAATGGGAATACCCAGCATATCTGGAAAGGCCACTTACAGGATTATAATAGCGTCTTCCAGGCGGAGACCATAGCCATCAGAGCAGCAGTCCAACACATCTGCAATAACAACTTTACAGCCGCCACCATATTTACGGACAACCTCTCAGTCATCTTTGCCATCGAAAACCATCAACATACCTCCCCTTCCATCATAGCCCTGCAAGAGACACTGCAAAGGTATTACAGCAATAGAATCAACCTGGTATGGGTCAAAGCCCATGCTGGGAATCAAGGCAATGAGGCTGCTGACACACTAGCTAAAGATGCTGCCAGCAATATTGATGCACAGGAGATCAGCATCCCTGCCCCTCCCTCACATCTCAAACAAAGATTAAAAATATTGGCTACTAGACAATGGCAAATAGAATGGAATGTCGCAACAACAGGCCGAAGAACTTTCAAATATTTACCAAAGGTTTCGACTGACCGTCTAATAGCTATTCCACCCCTTGTCAGTTTCATAACAGGTCATGGTCCCTTTCCGTCATATTTCTTCAGGCACGGAATCTCACACACAGATACCTGTGTGTGTGGAGAAGAAGGGAACCCAGACCACTATCTTTTCAATTGCCCTTTAACGAGTGATCTACACCTCACTGAGCCAGCGAGGGACATAGACGCATTCCACCGTCTCATCATTAGACACAAGGGCACAATCAACACTATCTGCAAGATTGTTAACAAGGATATCTAGCCCAGGATAGGCCAGGATATCTGTCAACCGGACTAAATATGCCAACCTATGCAAAACCACTGGACTAACAACACTGCAAGAAGAGACCAGCGCACGACAATGAAATCGAGCTGCCGCTCCATGCAATCCTCCACCAACTGTATATGGAACTCTATATATGTTACTTATGCTTATAGTTCTTTATTGTTAGTAGTGTATGTGATGTGATGTGATGAGTGAATTTTTTTGGCGCAAAACCAGGAATGATTATATCGCGCCAAACACAAGGTGATGAGATATAAAGTTATACATAACACAGTGAAATTAAAGTACCTATGAATTAAAAAAGTAGATAAAGAAATGTACAAAATCCAAGGGATGAGGTTATATAAAATCAGCTAAAATCACAAGTGTTGAAACTAACATACAAAATTAAAATCAGTTTAGATGAGGTGATAAACACCAATGTCTTTTAAATAGTAAAATAAGTTACGATTAACCTCTCTTCCAATTAAATGGTCGAGAGGTAAGTCACAGCTGTTAAAATATTTCTGACGAATACTATTAAAAGATGGACATTCAATTAAAAGTTGACGGACTGTTAAACATACACCACATTTTGAGCACAGAGGCTCATTATCAGCACTTAAAAGATACTTATGTGTCATTCTGGTGTGACCGATTCTAAGTCTAGTCAAAAGAACTTCCTCCTTACGTCTTCCATTAAAATGCCAAAGTTCGATTCTATGTTTCACGCTCTTCAATTTATTAAAAGACTGGACATCCCAAAACTGCTGCCACTTTTCCAATATCTTTTGCTTTATAAAACTACTAATGTCTGAGATAGGGATGAGGCGACTGGATATTTCTACAGCTGATTTTGCGACGACATCTGCCCGCTCATTACCTTTTATACCGGTATGCCCGGGAACCCAGCAATAGAGGATTTCAAATCCGAGCCTTGTTAAGTTTAAATTCAGTTTGAGGATATCAAAAATTACCGGATTATGGATGTTCGAAAAAGCCTCCAAAACTTTTAGCGCGCTGTAGGAATCTGAATAAATTATAAACTTTTTCTGCCGTCGCTTTGATACGTACAAAAGTGAATGATATATTGCAGTAAGTTCAGCTGTTAAGACTGAGGAAGCGTGGTGCAAACTTCTGCCTTCTACATGGTCACCAATTACAAATGCCGTCCCGACGTGACAAGTTGACTTTGAACCATCTGTGTATATTGGAATATATTCTTGATATTTATACCTGTGATCAGCAAAAAGTTGGGTGTAGATGACATTGTTTGTGTTTTTTTTCATCTGATGGGAAAAAATTTCAAGAATCTGGATTCCTGCCTGTTCCCAAGGAGGAATTTCAAAGTATTGCATGGCTTGTGGGGATATATCAGACAGGGAGAGTTCCTCGATCAGAGAGCGAACTCTCAAAGAAAACGGAGGTACACAGGATGGCCGTGCATCAAATAAAATGTCACAGCTGTTATCAGTCAAATCTAGCCTATTAGGATTGTCAGGTTGTGATAAAATGCTAAAATAATGCAAGAGAGACAACTGCTCACGCCTCAAACGAAGTGATGGTTCATGGCAATCAACGTAAAGACTCTGAACAGGAGATGTTCTGAAAGCTCCAGAGCAAATCCTCAGAGCTTGATGATGCACAGGATCTAGTTTTAGCAACACAGAAGACCGAGCTGATCCGTAGATAACTGAGCCGTAGTCCAGTCTAGAGCGGACAAGCGCTCTATAGATGCGAAGCATGGAGCATCGATCAGCACCCCAGGAGGTATTCGCCAGGACTTTTAGTATATTAAGTACTTTCATACATTTCTTTCTCAGCTGTAAAACATGAGAAAGGAAAGTTAGTTTCTGGTCGAATATCACTCCTAAAAATTTTGCTTCAGGTGCAACTGGAATGATAGATCCATTAAGATGTAATTCAGGCTCAGGATGAAGACCTCTCTTTCTACAAAAATGCACGCAGATGGTCTTCTGTTCAGAAAACGTAAATCCTTGGTTGACTGACCATTCGTGGATCTTATTCAGTGTGATCTGCAGCTGCCTCTCTATATGTCTCATATCTGCCCCTCGACAACTAATCTGGAGGTCGTCAACATATAAAGATCCTAAAACAGTTGGTGGAAGTTCTTTCAATACAGAGTTAATTTTCAGACTAAATAAAGTGACACTAAGAACAGAGCCTTGAGGCACACCCTCTTCTTGTTCAAAGATTTCTGACAAAACAGAGCCGATCCTAACTTGGAAGGTCCTAGAACTCAAAAAATTCTGAATGAAAAATGGTAGGTTGCCACGCAAGCCACTATCATGGAGATCACGAAGGATCCCATACCTCCATGCCTTATCATAAGCTTTTTCAATGTCAAAAAAAATAGCGACAAGATGGTTTCTTCTAAGGAAAGCTTTACGAATAGATGTTTCCAAAAGGAGCATATTATCTACAGTTGTCCTTCCCTTTCGGAAACCGCTTTGATAAGGTGACAATATATTATTCTTTTCTAAGAAGTACACTAGGCGGCTGTTTACCATCTTTTCAAACAGTTTGCATATGCAGCTGGTAAGGGCTATTGGCCGATAATTCAAGGGATTCCGCGGGTCTTTTCCTGGCTTAGCGATAGGAATGACAACAGCTCTCCTCCATGCACTGGGGAAAGTATGATCCTTCCACACCCTATTGTAAAGAGTCAGAAGGGCGTTCAGTGACTTACAGGATAGATGCTTCAGCATATCGTAGCTCACGCCGTCAAGACCCGGACAAGATTTGTGTGTCTGGAACAAAGCTCTCTTTAACTCAATCATAGTAAAATCCCTATTGTAGGGCTCGGAGTTGGAGGAATTGAAAGCAATGGGATTTTTTTCGGAGCGCTGCTTAATAGAAAGAAATGCGGGAGAATAATTTCTGCTGGAAGAAACGGCAGAAAACGTCTCACCAATAGCATTTGCAATTTCTTCTATGGAGCTAATCATATCTATACCTACGAAAAATTCCCCATGCTTTCTCTGTTTTTTGAGCGCTTCATGACAGTCACAGTTCCACCATGGTTTTGAATACTTCAGCATTTTTCCTGATGTTCTAGGAATGGAGAGCATAGCTGCCTGTATAACAGTATTAGTAACTGCTTCTATTGCGTCATCGATATGCACATCTTCT
Source organism: Stegodyphus mimosarum (assembly GCA_000611955.2). Lineage (NCBI taxonomy): Eukaryota > Metazoa > Arthropoda > Arachnida > Araneae > Eresidae > Stegodyphus > Stegodyphus mimosarum. The sequence continues at coordinate 12,742 of KK118022.1, read as the reverse complement.
ACCATGTTCCCCGTCAGCTCTGCAGTCGAAGAGAAGAGTTCCCAGTCTGCCCTATCAAGTATGAACCGTGGGCTTCTGGACATGGGGTTTGCTCCTCTTCGTGCAAGAGATACAAAAATGGGGTAATGATCACTATTGTAAAGGTCATTCCCAACACTAAAAGTGCAAAATGGCAACAGAGATGGTGAACAGATGGCAAGGTCGAGAGCGTGGAATGTCCTTAATGGTTCATGGAAGTATGTACTCTGCCCATTATTTAGGAGACAAAGGCTATGATCTTGGATCATCTGCTCAATTTGTCTTCCTCGGGAGTTTGTATCTTTACTTCCCCAGAGCGGACTATGGCCATTAAAATCCCCTAATATAATAAATGGCACAGGCAGCTGCTCTATAAGATCATTTAAATCCTGCTGATCAATGTGTTCATTTGGAGGCAAATACAGAGAAACGACTGAAACAACAATGTGAAAATTTACTTGGATACCAACAACTTGGAGGGATGTCGTCAAAGAAAGCGCATTTGAGGGATAGTCCAGTGAGGTGAGGAGGCCTACACCCCCACTGGCACGTTCACCTGCAAGATTTTCTTTTCTGAGGAAAGTGAACCTCCGAAGTTTTGCTTGTTGTTCTGGTTTCAGATTTGTTTCTTGTATTGCTAAGCACACAGGATCATAAGCATTGATTATGGATTTGATGTCGAGCAAATTTCGGTGGAAACCGCGACAGTTCCATGAGACGAGGGTGGCCATTATGATTCATGTTTGTTCTTTCTGTGCTGCTTTTTAGTTTTTCGTGGGAGGAGATGACTGGGAACTTCTAGACCCTCTTCTATATCCATATTATCTGAATCAACAGATTCAGAAATAATCCCATCCAGAGAGCTATTGCTGGGGCTTCTATTTTTATTAACATTTTTCTGAGTGAGATTTCTGGGTTTGCTTTCAATTACTGTTTCTTTTCTTTGTACTATATGTGTTGGATTTTCTTTTTTCTTGCTGTTAATAACCGGTTGGGTTTTATTTGGTAGAGTCTGTATACCAACTGAAGTTTGGGTGGCAACTGTACGAGATGATTTAAGAGCACTGGCGTAAGATGTACTTGGTCGAACTTGTGTGCTTTGAACTAATCTTCTGGCTTCAGCATACGAGATGTTCCTTGTAACTTTTGCTGTCTGCACTTCCTTTTCAGATTTCCATTTTGGGCAGAGGCGAGAAAATGCTGGGTGTTCACCCTTGCAATTTACACATAAAGGCGCGGCGGTGCAGTTCTCACTATCATGACCAATCTGTGAGCATCGGGCGCATGTGATGTTGCCACGACAAGACATCTTAGAATGGCCGAAGCGCTGGCATTGGAAGCATCGCATGGGGTTTGGAATATAAGGTCTTACTGGACAATTTAGGTATCCGGCCTTAATATTCTTAGGCAGATCAGGCGAGTTGAAGGTCAGGATCACGTGTTTCGTGTCGATCAACTGTCCTTCCTTACGCATCTTGATCCGCTTAGCACCACAGACGTTTTGGTCAGATAGCTCGGATGCGATCTCTTCTTCAGGAACATACAGAAGGTCGACTTCCGAGATTACACCGCGACAAACATTCAATGTCTTATGTGATGTTACAGTGACATTTGCTTGGCCAAGTTTGGTTACTTGAAGTAAAGATGCAGACTGGATGGCCGAAGTTGTATCAATAAGCAAGTCTCCAGAGCGGAGACGCTTTATATTTCTAGGCTCACCAATACAAGAATGGATGTATTTATTTATTACAAAAGGAGACATCTTTTGCAGCTCGCCAGAAGGACTAGAGACAACAAGGAAGCGGGGACAATTCTTTCCATTATTCGCATTTCCATCGGTACGTATTTTTTTTGCAGTTGATGTATCAGAACTAGCGCTTTGAGGGTCGTGATTGACGTTGAAGTCTTTAATAAGGTAAATTTGGGGTTTCGCCATATTGAAAAGATTAAAGATTCGGGTCCGACCGCCCCACCCACCACGGAGCCCAACAAGGGAACACAGAATCCTGTGTTAGGGCTAGCCAGACCTATACGCAAACTGAAGCCCCACAGTCGGCTTTCCCGAAAGCAGGAACTCCCGAGAGCTTATCCCCAAGCCACTGACACAAGGACTAGTGACCAGCCGATTGACACCCGTGAGGACGACAAGGTGCCACCCGTTTAGCTGAAGCAGAGGCCAAAGCAGTGTGTTGGGGACAGTACCTCGCCCCTCAACTACCAGGACCCTCCTTTCCAGCGACACGGGTCTCCACGCACGGCAAACACGTGGGCAGTTTTCTCGTCATTCGAAAACTAGAGACAAGGGCTGTTCTAGTCTCTCATAACGAGCCCCAACCTCCGAAGAGGAAAACCATAAGGGAGAAAGGAAGGAAGAAAGCTTCAGCTCAGAGGAGAGGAGACGGAAAAGAGGATAGATCACTGGGGCTCCAGGATCGTGACACCCGTCTCATCAAGAAGATGATCCTTTGAAGGGCTAGGGTACCTCGAGATTGCCACACCCGTACTCACAAAAGTGAGCCCCTGAGGGGTAATAATCGGTTGGGTTTTATTTGGTTGAGTCTGTATACCAACTGAAGTTTGGGTGGCAACTGTGTGAGATGATTTAAGAACACTGGCGTAAGATGTATTTGGTCGAACCTGTGTGCTTTGGACTAATCTTCTGGCTTCAGCATATGAGACGTTCCTTGTAACTTTTGTAGTCTGCACTTCTTTTTCAGATTTCCATTTGGGGCAGAGGCGAGAAAATGCTGGGCGGATTGGGATTCGAAACGACAGGACTAGATTCTGGATGACTTATGATATGAATTTTGTGGTTTTCCATAATGAAGAGAAAAAGATTCGGGTCCAACCGCCCCACCCACCACGAAGCCCAACAAGGGAACACAGATTCCTGTGTTAGGGCTATCCAGACCTATACGCAAACTGAAGCCCCACAGTCGGCTTTCCCGAAAGCAGGTACTCCCGAGAGCTTATCCCCAAGCCACTGACACAAGGTCGGGAGACCAGCCGATTGACACTCGTGAGGACAACGAAGTGCCGCCCGTCTAGCTGAAGCAGAGGCCAAAGCAGTGTGTTGGGACAGTACCTCGACCCTCAACTACCAGGACCCTCCTTTCCAGCGACATGGGTCTCCACGCACGGCAAACACGTGGGCAGTTTTCTCGTCATTCGAAAACTAGAGACAAGGGCTGTTCCAGTCTGTCATAGGGAGCCCCAACCTCCGAAGAGGAGAACCACAAGGGAGAAAGGAAGGACGAAAGTTTCAGCTCAGAGCAGAGGAGACGGAAGAGAGGATAGATCACTGGGGCTCCAGGATCGTGACACCCGTCTCATCAAGAAGATGATCCCCTGAAGGGGCCATCATGTTGAAACTGTTCCATCTTGGCACTGATTTATGCCAACCAGTGTAACCCAATGTCATACATTATTATTGTATTATTATATAGTATTATATATATGGACTGCATCATTTTGTAATTATTATCATATTGCCTTAAGTATTTATTTACTGAACTTGTTCTAGGCATAATATGATCAATATCATTTTGCAATTTTGTATAACTATTACGGTCATTAATCCAATGAATTATTTAATATATTGTCACATTTTCCTTTCAAATTACAATAATGGTACTAAGTGATATTATAATGTGTATTAAGTTATATTATAATGTGTCTATGGTATGTAAACATTTCTTTGCATTTATGGTCTCTAATCCTATGTGATATTGTTGTATCCATGTTTTATGCTACCCATGTATCTTTGCAATTTCGATCACTTTCCCATATGTAATGCTAAATTCATACTGTTTGTCTTCTTGACAGGAATTATATCATGATTTTTATGCGCTTTGCATTTATGGTCCTTACTATCAGTAATGTTGTGGTATCTATGTTTTATCCATACCTACGTATCATGATTGCTGTATCTATGTTTACACTACTGTAGTAATCTAAGTGCTATTTTATCGTAGAAATGTAGTTAACTATGTATCATTGTAATCTAATTTTTTCTATAGTCTTTGGGATATGAACATGTTGCTTTAAATTATTATTACCTGTTTCACTATTATTGCATTACATGTTTATAACTTCTTGGAATTGTTTTTATGGTTTTCTACGTATTATGCTTTAATAATTTTATTGTATATATTATCGTAGTTTCTATTTCTTTTAATACCGGTGTATTATTGACGTATCTATATATTTTTGTCGTTTTCAAGTATTAAAGTTGCTACTTGCACTTCTGTAGTACTACATGTACTATATTATGGTATTGCTGTAGTAAAGTATATGTCTTTGTTTACAAATATCTTTGCTATTTGAACATATTGCTTTGAAACTATATTAATTGATAACCATTGTTCTAACTGTATATCACTTTGAATTTGTGTCGTGTTATTCAGGTATTTTCCATAGATGTCTTTTTAAATATTTTAGTATTTATGTTTTATCCATACCTTTGTATTCTTCAAGTCTTTATGCTTTACTGTAGTAGCCAAGTATTGCAGTATCCCTGTTTTGAAGTATCTACGTTATAGTGGTCCATGCTGTTGATGTCTATGTTATCTAAGCATTGTTATAGTTTTTGGCGTATGAACATAAATTTATTTTACTTACTACTCTACAATCGTTCATCTGTTCTTACTTCTTTGGAATTGTATCACGTTTCCATGTATTCTGTTTTCACTGACTTTACTGTACATATTATTGTAGAATCTATTTATTTTCCTTCTTCTGCATTATTGAAGAACCTACGTAATATTGTGCTAATTAAGTACTATACACAGTCCAGTCACATTAATGTGACCACCACGTACTTTCCATGTCAGAGTTAAATAACCAATCACAGAAGGCAGGTGGCAGCACAGTGCAGTTGAGCGTATATAAAGGGTGTGTGAGGGCTTCGGAAAACATTTCAATCGTTGGCGTAATGCAGAAACGAAGCGATTTATCCGACTTCCAAAAGGGCATGGTCATTGGCTTTTGGGCCAAGGGTGGAAGCATTTCCGAAACGGCTGAGTTTGTGAACTGTTCGCGTGCCGCCGTGGTAAAAGTGTACCGTGCATGGCAAAATGGGACTGTCCAAAATCAGCGACGTGGCAAATGTGGTGCACCACGGGCCATAGATGACAGAGGCGAACGACGGTTGCGGAGATGCGTTCGGGCAGATAGACGGGCTACCGTTGAGCAACTGACCACCAAAATGAACCAAGGGGCTACCAAAAGTGTCTCCCAAAGTACTATTCAGCGAACATTGCTGCGTCTGGGCCTCCGAAGCAGACGCCTGGTTCGTGCACCTATGCTGACTGCTGTTCATCGACGGCGAAGGCTAGAATTTGCACGCCAGTACAGCAGCTGGACGTCCACTGAGTGGCGACAGGTTGCGTTTTCGGATGAATCGCGTTTTATGCTCCATCGGACAGATGGACGTTGGCGTATAAGGCGTGAAACCTCTGAAAGGAACCACCCTGCAACCATTGCCGGAACGGTCCAAGCTGGAGGCGGGAGCATTATGGTCTGGGGAATGTTTTCCTGGCATTCTCTAGGTTCACTGATCATTGTGGAAGGCACAATGGATCAATACAAGTACGCATCTGTCCTTGCGGACCATGTTCACCCCTACATGCGCATTGTTTTTCCTCAGGATGATGGCATCTTCCAGCAGGACAATGCGAGGTGCCATACAGCTGCCAGTGTACGTGCGTGGTTCGAAGAGCACCAGGATGAGTTTACCGTCCTCCCCTGGCCAGCAAACTCACCTGACTTAAACCCAATCGAGCATCTGTGGGACCATCTCGATCGAGTTGTTCGCGCCATGGATCCTCAACCGCGTAATCTAGCGCAGCTGGCCACAGCATTAGAGTCGGCATGGCTCAACATCCCAGAGAACACCTTCAGGGACCTATGTGACTCTTCCTGCACGTCTCGCAGCAGTCCGCTCTGCGAAAGGTGGTTATTCTGGCTTTTGACAGACGGTCACATTAATGTGACTGGACTGTGTATATGTATAGTGATAGTATAAGACAGTGTGTATAATGTCTTTCTTATTCAGCAGTTCTTCAGCAAGCTCCTCCAGTTGTTAAACCGCCACCAACACTTTTAGTTTACCCCAAAGATAACATCAGTAGCCGTAAACTTAAAGAGAAAATTGTGCAAGAATTTCCCTTGCCTAAGATTGGCGTACGGGTGCAACAAATACGATCTATTCAACGAGGTGGCCTTGCTTGTCGTACGGAAGAAGATCGTAATAAATTGGCTACAACTTTGTCCTGTGATCGTGCATTTACTTTGGTTGATATTAAACAACCAACTCTCAAAAAGCCTTTGATTGCTATACATAATTTATCGCCGGATCTTAAGCAGGAAGATCTTCAAGCACTAATACAAGAGGAATTTGATCTAGGTTTCCCAGACATTAAATTACTCTTTCACTTAAAGGAAAAACAATGTCAAGTGGGTGGCAGAGTGTAGCCCCCGGGCCTTCCACCTTGTAATGCGACAATCGAAACTCTACATTGGATGGCAGGGACACTTCATCTCTTGAACACTTATTATTATTGTTCGAC
>KK118021.1:0-16685 GCA_000611955.2 Stegodyphus mimosarum | reverse complement strand
ACCTCTGAAGAAAAAAATGGGGGCCAAAAAAAAAAAAAAAAACTCGCAGGTTGCTATAGCAGGGTTGGTCGCCAAATTTTCGCCAAAAAAACGCCAAGTTACCATAATCCGAAGATTCACCGAAAGTTTTAATTTTTCCATCACAAAATATAATTAGCTCGTTAATTATAACTCACTCAAATCGTAGTAGATATCCTGTCCAAGGAAGCGAGATGTCGGATATTAATTTCAAAACTCAGCAATAAATCGATAATCCTAAAACTCAAAACTCAAATAATGTACAAAGTATTAACACAACACTCATTTTATTCTTTGCAACGTTAATAATTGATATATTTTAAACATCTAACTACGAATATATGAAGACCATTCTCTTTAAATTCAAAACATTAGAATACTCTTTTCAGTTGCCAGACTCAGAATTACAAAGTTACAAACGATAAACATATTACTGACAAAAATGCGCGTGCATAAATTTAACACTCAGATTTCTACAACCAGACTTTCGAATTGTCTTAAGATAGGGATTCTGAAAGGATGCAATCAGATAAACGTAGAACTGTTCTCGCAAAAAATCACATTCGGACTGTGATCAATGATCTCGTTGTACGCAGTTCAATCCTCATCGATTCGTGATAAGCGCTTGTTCAGTTAACTATGTTTTCTGTAAAACTCAAATGAGCTACGTGTTTAATTTTTCGTTTTGTTCCCCAAATAATTGAAATAGGAAAATGCATAAAGGAAAGTTTAGTCAACGTTTTGTGGCTGTGGGTTGCAGCATAAGAGCAAAAACAAATTTGCTATCTAAAATGTACATGCTCTATTTTCCCAGGAATCCTGCACGTAGGCTCATGTGGAAAGTTATTTTACGCAGACAAAACTGGACTGCGAACAATTCTTCTGCTCGCTTCAGTAATCATCTCATTACGGATTGGTAATATTTATAGTCTTTTATGTCATATTGATTATGAATGCATCGTAAGGATCTTTGACAAAAATTATGAGGAATGTGTCAGTGGTTTTTAGCGATGCTTGGCGGCGATTTTCTCCACTTGGTATTGTCTTATTATTTCCGGAAAATGAATGATAACCTATGCCGTAGGAATTCAAATGTTCTTACATGTTCTGTTAGATGGAATGTTTTTCAATTTTTAAGCATCTAGAGATTTTTGAATATATTAAAATCTTAAAAAGCTTTACGTTCGCGTGACCAGATTTTGAAGAAAATATTGTTACGAATTTTGTATTTAAATAACTAATTTTAGTCGAATTATAATTAAAAATGTTGTATTTCCCCGTGAAACGCAGCGCGAGACAAATTTTGAGAGAAAGCTATGTCGGAAAATAAAAATGCAGGAGTACATGCATTTAACATTTAATAAATAGGTATCTCTTTAATTCGCACTGAAATTGAATAAATGTAATTGATTACTGTGTTAGCAGTAACCGTAATTCCACTCATTTTGCTTTACAGAAATCTCGAGAAATAGACCTTACTAGAAAGATCTCGCGCGGCCGTTAAAAAGCTATTTAAGGCCGAAGAAAGAGCGCCTTAGTTCAATTGCTTAGTTACTGTATGAGGTATTTCTTCCGCTTTCTTAGCATGCCTTCGTTGTGTAGTGATCAACACGCTCAGCGCGTATTCGAGATGTCCGTGGTTTGAGTCCCGGAGAGGGCATTGCTCATTTTTCATGTCTCCTGCTTTGAAACAACCTAATGTCTCTACAGTGGCGCCCGAAGTAAAAGAGCTGGTGGGTGGTGATTCTCCACTACAGGGATTTGGCGACTGGGTCCCCTAATCCCCAGTCGCCCTTTAAAAGGGGAAGTATATAAGGTATTTCTCTAGCCTTCCTAGCATGCCTTCGTGGTGTAGTGGTCAACACAATCGGCGCATATTTGAGAGATCCGTGGTTCGAGTCCCGGTGAGGGCATTGCTCATTTTTCATGTCTTCTGCTTCGAAACAACCTAATGTCTCTACAACTGTTATTGCGAGTTTTTTAGTTAGCTTCTGTTGAGAATTCAGAATGAAATCGGATTAGCTTTCTCTTTCAATGTGCTGTGCATTGCTTTCTGTTTAACGTTTTTAGTAATTTGAAGTATAACTACTGATTATACTGCGTGATATTGTGAACAATTGTACGAATATCTCTAAGGAAAATTCTAGTGTTTTCTTATATTTCTCTTGATAAGAGATTAATAAAATTGAAATTGTATCATATAAACTAATTGACCTACTGATAAAATTTTATTAACCTTTTATCAGTGGTAGTAGTTACGAAGCCTTTGGAAACTTCTCAGCTGATCGGCATTTTCAGGGCTTCTCCAATCTTTAGCTACCGCCAGATTTTCTGGTCCTTACGTACACCTTTGGTAGAGATGACATATCCGAGGTAAGTCTTTTCCTGTCTAAACAATTAAAATTTCTTAGGACTACTTTAGATTGGCTTCCTTCAATTTCTGAAGCACGTTCCTAATATTTTCAGATTGTTCTTTAAAATTTTCAGATTGTTCTTTAAAATTTTCGAACGATGATGATGCTGTAGGGTTCCTCCTTTTTATTCGGTCAAATTAAGTGACGAGGAACCTAATGAGCTGCTAAGCGAATAATTGCTTAAGTCCAAGAACTCAAACGTAAACTCAAGAAGGGTTACCCTTTATTTGCTCAAAATAAGATGAACAGTCGGCCTCTTTCTTTGAGCGTGCAACAAAGCCTCCCCTTGGGGTTAAAATTAAAGAAATAAGAACTAACTAATGACTAACTAAAGAGATTTAGTCGAAGCTAAGACACTCTAAACTAGTTGGCCCGTAATATTCAATTAGCCAGCGAACTATCAAAAGGCACGTAATACGGCCGGGCTTAGTAACAGCTTAGAGAGAACGCTTGCTAATCAGACAAACGCTTGCTACTAAAGTTTCCTCACTCTCTATCTTAGTTGAACTTGACTGAAATACTATTCTCCTTCTCATTTGCATTTAACGGGATTCTAAAAACTCATTCTGGTAGGGAGTTGTAAGTTGAAGCTAGATGAGACAGGAAAGATACATTAACTTAAAATAACTGTTATAAAATTAAAATATACCAGGTATATCAGGAAGCTTCGTAGGGAAGAACTCTCAGCATGGTCTCCATAAGGCATTCGAATTCTTATTACATAATCCAAAGGACATCACCTTGAACAGCAATAATTCTTGGCTAATAGTAAAAAGCATCTTTTCTCGGTCATCAGGGTGTAACTCTATCTGCCAATATATACTCTTTAAATGAAGTGTCTAAACCCACTTGCTTCCAGAATTTCGTCCGTTCTAGAAACAGGGTAGATGTCTTTCTTCTTGATCTAATTCAAGCGGCAGCAGTCAATGCAACATCTACTCGAACTTTCTTTCGTTCTGACCAGGACGGTGGGAAAGACCCAAGAACTTGGAGTCTCTATAGCATTGCTTTCTTGCATTTCCTTCAGAATTATTCCTACCTCTTCCTTAGGATGAAGAGACATCTTGGATGTTGCTTGATTGTTGTATGATCCGCCGTATCAATTCTGTGCGGCGACGAACAGGTTCTACCTACGTCAGAAGATGGGCGTGAGAAAACATCTTGAAATTCTCTAATGACACGTTAGGCAGCACTCCTCAATTCATCGCTTTGTTATGCTTTCTGCAATAACTGCAATGCTAGACATCCCGAAGATAAATACTCTGGAGAACTACTATTCATTGAAAGCAAATTACAGGAGAAAATTCTGCAACCTTTTCTAATGACTTATCTTGACTACCCTTATCTTGGTAACTCTCACCAGAATGATGGTCTCGATAGATCGACGAGTGCCGAAGCTATGAATACTGCTTTTGGGTTCTCACAGTTCTTAGGACATCACATTATGCTGTATCGAAAATTTCTGTTCTCAGCTATGGATCCCGGAAATAAAAATTCTGTTCTCTGTGGTAAAGTGATATCCTTTTGAGGAATGATTTGGTAGACGAATTTAATTCCTTCATCTTTAATTCCAAACAGTGTTATGAGGCTCTGTAACATCTGCCACATATGTCATGTGAGGATAGGTACTACTGCCAAATGTGATGTTAAAGCTCAACTTTCCATTGATGTCTATTTTATCACCTGACATAGTCTGCGGTGTAACGCAAGACGCAGTCCAGATGAGCTTACCTTCCAACTGTTGAGCGAAATCTTTCCAGATGATGGTAACATTGGTTCCTGTATCAATGATCATATTTCAAGGAACTCCATTTACTTGCACAGAGTCCATTACTGCAGCCACTCACTGCAGATATCTGAAGCGGGGCTTCTCAATATCTGGCAACCTTCGTCCCGCCCGCTGGCCACTAATCATTTCCTTTTCTTTGTTTTTCTCGTCTTTGCTCTCTTGTCGTGAGGTATTGTGCAGTTCTTTCGTACGTGATCTTCACCTACGCAGTTTCAGTACTTTAGGATCAGTTTGTTACCAGTCATATTCCGCTTTAAAGCATTGAAATGCCTGGGTAAATTGTCTAAACGAGCAATTAATTGATCTACTGGCTCCTGGACTTGAGCGGTTCTGATTGCGGTTTCTGTATCTTAGAATCTCGAATGCCATCGAAGAAGTCATGCAGGGACAAAAGTCTCTTTGTTTCTGTTGGGCAATCCAAACAGGAAAGATGAGACAGCTTTTCAACACCCGCGGCGAGCTCCTGGAGTGTTTCCGTGGGCTTTTGTAAGTGAAATTTCAATTGAAGCTTGTTATTAGCGTTTAAACACTTCTCTCCAAAACTCAGTTGCAAAGCGCTGGATAGAGCTTTGAAGTCTAGCCTCTTGTTTCCGGGAAGCGTTTGAAGGATTTCATCTGCTTGCGCTCTCAGAGAAACGGTGAAATGACGGGCCTTAGTTTCGGAACGCCATCCATTTGCGTTTTTCCCTGTGGAGAACTGAGTCATGTACATTTGACAAGAGCTTTTTCCATCATACTTGAATAGCTTTAGAGAGGATCGAGAAGACACAGATAAGAATTTAAAGCTATAAGAATTGTTTCTTGCTACCAGTATAAATTTTCTAAAAGCTGTAAACATCCTTGGCGACAACATGACAACATGAGAAACTTATGCCATCGAGCAAAAATTCTTTCTTTGACTTGATGTTGGGCACCAGAAACTCTTTTTTCAATTTGTTGTTCGGCGGTAGAAATTATTTCAACAATATCCTGTTCGACAGCAGAAACTCTTTCTCCGATTTGGCGTTGAGCAACAAAAACTCTTTAGTTAATTCCTTGTTCGGCAGCAGTAATTCTTTCATCAATTTCTCCAACTTTATCTCCTATCATGCCTATTCTGGCTTCCACAGCTTCTGTTCTTTCTAAAACATTAATTTTTTAAATTTTAAATTGTCAAAACATGAATATTTTGCTCATTTAAAAAACTTCTGTAATTCAAAGCATATGTCTTGATCTACCAACGATTATGAGAATAAAGGCTGAGCAAGGGGGATGGGTCTTTTTAATAACTCATAATATAATAAAGATAGATTAAAATTAATAACATAAATGGTTAGATAGCCTCAAAAAGTTTCATGACCCTTGTCAATGAACTTCCACGTGCGCCCTCTTCGTCGCACGGAGAATATCAAGTCGATATCCAATTTCACGCCAGATGCCGACAAGCATGTCGGCATTCACAGAGGCTATTGCGGTTGTAATTCTGGCTTTTAGGTCATCGATGTTCGGCAATCTTCTCCTGTAAACGTTGTTCTTTACAAATCCCCAAAGGAAAAAGTCCAGCGGCGTTATATCAGGTGATCTCGGTGGCCAAGAAACTGGACCTCCTCGCCAAATCCATCTTGCTGTAAAATTGTCATTCAAAGAACTAGGAACGATGGTACCTCAATGAGGTGGTGCACCATCTTGTTGCAAAACGACATGTGGCTGAAGCTCTTCTAGTTGTGGAAATACGAAGTTTTCCAACATGTCTGAGTATACGACTAATGAGACCGTCTTTTCTGTAAAAAAGAAAGGCCCAATGACTCGGTCGTGCATTAGTCCACACCACACATTAACCTTTGGGGAATCCCTTTGTGCCTCACGGTATTCGAGGGGGTTTTCATATCCCCATATGCGCACATTATGGCGATTAGTAATGCCAGAAAGATGAAAGAATGCTTCGTCGGAGAACATACATTCGCTTCAGAAATTCAGCATCATCTTCTATCCTCCTGAGCATATCTGTTGCAAAGGTAATCCTCCTAGGTCTATCGTTCGGTTCCAAAGCTTGAACAATTTGAACTTTGTATGCATGCAGTCTTAATTTTTTCTTAACAACCTTGTACACCGTCGAAATTGGCATATCCAATTCTCTTGCCGCTGATCTCACAGATCTTTAGGATTGTGTAAAAATGTCTCTCTGACACGCTCAACATCAAAATCACACTTGTGCAGGGACGTCCGGAACGTTTCTTATCTGCGATACTTCCAGTTTCTAGAAAATTTTTTTTCCACCGCAATATGCTGCTTTTGGATGGAGGATCGCTTTGGTAAATTCTTCTGAAATTTCTCTGTGTTTGCATTTTGGATTTCGTTTCTATGAACCACCATAAAATCTGTGCTTTCTCTTGTGGTGTATGCATTCGCCTTAAAATCCGGTCGAATAAAATATCACATACAAAAGTACTACAACAAACCCATCAAAAGTAAACATAACATTGCAATAGTTGCGAAGAACAAAAGAGAGAAAAATGCAACTAATACGCAGACGATATTTAGAAAAGTACAGATATTTAGACTGGAAAATGAAATTATCTGAAATTAACCACACACGCAGACGATATTTACAAAAGTAAAGATATTCAAACCTGAAAAGGAAAATATATAAGTTATTCCATCAATAAATGCCATAAGTTTGTTTATATATTCATTATTTTATGAGTTTAAACATCAAAATGGGTATGGGACTTTATAAACACCCTGTACTTTAGGTGCTGCCGATTGTAATAGAAAAGGGAGGTTCACAACTAGACTTTTTGGCAGTACCATATACAAAATTCCAATGTCTACGGCTAATAATTTTTTGCTAGGTGAGATAAATATAGACGTGACAAAAACCCATTTACAATCGTTTTGGAATAAAAAGGTATTTTGTTTCTTCGTGCATAGAGATGTCCCGTAAAAAATAGGTAAAATGGATTTTGGAACAGTCAAAACCGATATTCCCGTTTAAATATGATACCAGAAATGTTTCGCGGTTGCATTAGTTCTTTACTTTGTACAAGGAAGTAAAGAGAGTGAAAAGAGAAAAGGAAGAAAAGAAGTAAAAAATGGATAAAAGGAGATGCAATTTTTTTATCGTGAATAATTGTTAACATTAGCTGTAATTAAAGATCTTAGCGCAGACATGGCGATGGCAACTTTTTGCCTTTCAGGCACAGGATACAGATGGAAATGATTCTCTAGGCCTTCTAAAAATATCGCCACAGATTTTTGTCCGTCAAAACTGACGGTTGGCTTGATAGATGCCCTCATAGTTTGGATTAAATATACAAACCCTTCCAACTGGTTGGCCATAACTTGGTCTTGAAATTCTACCGGAACTTCCACCAAAGTATCGGCCATTTGAGTTCGTGAGATTTTTGGGCGCCAAATGTAAGATCTCGCTGGCCCAACTTGTCAGAAACTGGAGTAGTGATCGTAAAACTGAAAGTAAGAACTAGGTGAACGAATACGAAAGCACTACCGACGAGGCTCTGACATCCTAAACTAACCGCGTTTTTAATTACCGCTGAGATTCAGCAAGATTACTGATTAAACAGTTGAAAAGTAGCACTTCTGCAAAGCTAGACATACAAGCCGACACGCGCAGATCTAAATTCTATCGAGCAACCTCACTAGCGTAACTTTAAAGCAAGATTCTCAAACTCTGGTTTCGTCTACTATTTAATTCAACTAACTGCCGCTAAATTTGAATAAACAGCGCGTGCTGCTACAATTTACATACTCTGCACGGGCATTTGTAGGGGAAAAGGAAGGCTAAACTGGAAAGATGACTTAAAATAAATGTTAGTTAAAATAAATATAAACCCTACAACTTCTTAAAAAATAATACATGGCGATAACATTAAATGTAACAAACTTTTATTCGAAAAATTTTTCGCATATAGAAGTGAACATTGAAACTAATTGTACTTCTGATGCTAAAGAATGTAAAAAGAAAATTTTTAAAAAGACAAAAGAAGAAAAAAAAGTAACGTATTGCTTAAAATTATTAACGTATGGTGAAATGTGAAAAAGAATGAAAAGTTAGGGGAAAGGAGAGAAAACAAAGAAGAGAGAAAATGAAAAAGTTATTTACCATGTAACTAAATTATTAATGTAAGGTAAACTCAGTGAATGAATACATAAATAAATACATGAAATTAAAAAAAATCCCGAAAGGATTGAGATTTTAAGGGTCGTCCCAAAGGGTTTCGTAAGATTTTTTACGGTCTCGCTGAGCTCGCTGTCTACCCTCTTTCCTACTAACCCTCCTTTTTTTTTGACTTTTTAGCTCTATTATAAAACATCATTTTCTTCGCACTTAACACCATATACCAGCGGTTCTCAACCTTTTGACTAATGCGCACCATCTAAACAAAAACTGAAAACCTTTAGCACCATTACCATTTTACAATGAATTTTTTTCAAATTCTCAATAGAAATATTTGAAACTATATATATTTGGATATTTGTATTCAATACGCACACGTAAGAATATTAGATTAAAAATTGGTTACCATTTTAAGTATCAAAATTTAAGTTATAATACTTAAATTCTAAATTAAGTGTGAAATTTGGGCCTGCTTAAGAGAGATTAATTTCTTTATGTCTGGCCTTATTTCATTTAGCTTTAACCGTAAATAAGGATCCACTTTTAACTTTATTCTGAATTTATTTTTCAAACAAAACTTCGAAAAAAATCCTTGTTCATGCAAATAGGTTGTGCAAAAAGGCAATAAAAATTTAATAGCTTTATTTGGAAATACATTTAAATTCTTTTTTATGGTTCAAGCAAACATTAACTAGTGTCTTATTTTCGAAATCTTCAGTTCGAGTTCCATCACAGGAAATTTCTATTAATTGTTCATTTCCTTTGGGAGATTTTAACTTAATAGTTAAAAATACTTTTGTTTCTTTGCGTACCACCTATTTTTCTCTTGCGTACCACCGGTTGAGAGTCGCTGCCATGTACTATTCAAAAGCAAAATGATAAAAACTTTAAAAGCAGCATAGCGGTATATGTTTAGAATTCGCGATGCAGAGCTGAGCGTTGGCTTAACAATTCTCTGTTTTTTTTTTCAATCTTTCCTCAGTTCATCACATCAGCTACTGGAGAAGATGCAAAAATGTTAATCTAAATTATCATACCAATGTTCAGGTTCCTTAGCAAGACGGCTGAAAAACTCTTCGTGTATTGATAATATTTTGTGTATTTGCTTTATTTATTAAATATCACGATCTTGGCTCTCACGCTTCATAAAATTCCATTTAACGCTGAAAACGCAAAATGCTTGAAAACAGCATATCTTTAGAATTTCGAATAGACAGTATCGGGCGCTGAAGATAAAAACGTTCTTTCCATACAGTTTTACCACTGCTCGCTTTGAAATGGTCAAATGTGCTAGTAAAAAATTCGTTAACGTTTTACAAAATATGAAACGGATAATAAAACAAATTCAAAATTCAAACTTCGGGCTTCCAGACGCCTATGCTCGGGTACAGGACTCGGTTATTCAAAATTTGACAGCTCCAGATACTGTTGTTTTTTCACAATACGAGAAACGTATATATATATTCATGCAGGTTCTTCATTATTTAATTTCTTTAAATATAAAACAAGGCAGTAATATTTAGTGGCAACAATTTGAAAAGAGCTACAACGCATTTAAGTGTTTCCATGCAAATTGCTGTTTCGGGACTAATATCCCATTCGGAATAACGTCCCTGTTGAGCTAATAAATAAAACCAAAAAGAAAGAGGAACGAAAAATAAATTTAATGCGTGCACATAGTCCTATTTATAATGAACCATCAATGTAATGTTTTAAGAAAGAATTGACGCTATTATTCCTTTCTTTTGTATTTTTTCGTTTCCGTCTTTCTTTCGTTTTAGCACCAGAGGTGTTAACTAGTCTCGAAACTCATCTTTGTGTCCCAAGCATTTTTCAAATTGTTGTTACAAACTTTTATCGCGATGTATTATTTGTTTTTAAATAATAATAAAAAAAAACTAAAAAATCTGAAAGATTTCAGATTTTAAATTACGTCCAAAGGCGCGTTTTTTTAAAGTTTCGTGTGCTACCTTTTTTTATTAAATATCATGTACTACGTACTCAAACTATAAAATTCAGTTCAAAATTAATATCGCAAAATCATTTTAAAATGAACATATCTTTAGAATTTCCGTAAGTCTCGTGCGCTGGAGATAAAAAAGTTTTTTTTTTCGTACAGTGTTGTACAGTGTTGCCATTGCTCGCTTTGAAATCATTTAGTTTGTTAATCAGAAATTCGTTGAAATGTTACAAAACATAAAATCGATAATAAAGCAAATTTCAAATTCAAAATTAGGGCTTCCAGATGCCCATATTCGCAGTAGGATTACGTCATTCAAAATTCGATGGCTCTAGGTTTTATCACAATGCGAGAAACATGCATACATTTATGCAGATTTTTCATTTTTTAAAATTTAATGCAGAGCGATAACATTTAGTGGCAACAATTTGAAAAGTGAAACGGACATTCAGAGTGAATGGACGCAAAATCGCAAAACGAAAGTAATACTCCTTCGGGACTAAATCCCTTTGGACTAATAATAAAGAATCTGCATATATGTATATGAGTGAGCATATTCCTCGCATTAAGAAAAAAATGGCGGCATCCTGAGCAACCGAATTTTTAATATACGCAGTCCTCCACCCCAGCATGGTCACGCCGAGTTTTAAATTTCGAAAATGATTTTTATTTATTTCATATTTAATACAAATTTAACGAATTTTTTGCTTAACTTACTCGGCAATTCGAAAGCGAGAATTGGCAACATCGTTTGAAATAAAATATTTTTACCGCCGCCGGGCCAGGCTGTTGACATTAGGCAAAACGTAACATGTTTATCTTTTAATTTTAATCTACAAATTCAGCTATTCGAAAGTATTGCATTGTCTCTGCCTCAAATCATCCTTATGATCTCCACGCATCTGTGTGTTGCCATTCAATAAAGGATAAGAAATTAAAATTTAATCTTTCTATTACCGAGTAGAAATCCAAGTGGCTGAGAAACAACAAAAGCAGTTTTTAAGAATTTTTTTTTTTACTTTTTAATCGGATTGATTTAAAATCACGAGATATTTAAATAGAAATATTAGATATTTTAATGAAATGACACTAGCTAGGTTCGTTAAAATCATTACACACTTTTTTATGCTAATTCTTTTATGCAACTAGTTTTCAAAGAAATAATACAAGGAATATAAAAAAATGTATGTTAACCCCTAATACCCTAACGGAAATTACAAACTGTTTTTGAATATTTCGTCATTTTGCTCTTGAATTTTGTGAAACGTAATAGGAAGAAAGCTATGTTTAATAATAAAGCTAAAAGACAAAGAAAATGTTTCCGCAGAATGAGTCTAAGAGCAGATTGATAAGCATACGATGCTCACCAAGAGCATCAGAAACCTTACTAAATGCTATGTTGCGACATTAAATGCTGAGCCCTTTTCGGCCGATTTTCTTTTTTTCTTTCTTGATATCTTTTTACTTCCTTGTACGAAGTAAACGAAGTATTGTAATCACAAAAATTCCGGATACCACATTCAACGAAAATATCCATTTTGACCGCTATCGAATGCAATTTAACGCTGTTTTTGCTTGGCATCTGTACGTAAGGACAGAATAATAGACTCTTTTTGCCCAAACCAATTAGAAAACTGATTCAAAATGGATTCAGAAAAAATTTTCTTTCGTGGAGTCTGAACGTACGTATGTATGTATATATCTTCTATAACTCAAAAACGAGTAGCCGTAGAACACCGAAATTTTGTACATAGGACTGCTATAACATGTAGTTGTGCACCTCTCTTTTTGATGGCAATCGGCCATACCAAAAGTGTATAATTCTGACAAATACCTTTCCGATGATGATTTTAAATTGAATTTCTGTTCCCGGAGATGGTATATGAAAAGATTTCTTATTATATCTTACTGTGAATTATTGGTTTATATATATATATATACCCACTCTGTTACTCGGCTCCATGAGCTCAGTTTTTTTATTCTTATATGTTGGCGAATTGCGCATCTTTTGCTTTAAAAATGATTGAATTATATTGTTCTTATGTTCCGATTAGGGTTTTTATACCTTTAGTTAACATGAACGCACCAATTGTACAATTATCAACAATTTAAAAGTCGTTTCAGTGCGGCTAAGTCTATATTTGCGATATTTTGAGCTTTTACTTTTTTTTTACCATGGCAGCCATATTTGGTTACATTTGAAACTTAGCAGAATAGTTGATTTTTTGCCAGTCTAGATAAACTAAGCTTGGCAACAACAAAGATAACGTCTTCTTTTATTATTGCTCATGCATAATCCATTTGGGAGTTATCATTTAAATTTTTAAATTATCCTATATATTGACTCATTATCAGCATAGCATCCATTAAAAATTCAGTCAATTTCTACGCCTTCAGTTTCTTTTTGCCGAGTGAGACCAAAAGTAAACTCTTAGTTTTGCACCCCGAAAAATCTGCCTTCTTGCCCGCTGGCCGAATTACTTGTTTTTGCATTGGAACTCTAATTTAAATCGTAAAAATTATTCTTTAAATTGTTTTCGCAGTATTTATGTTTAATACTTTTATATATTTTTCAATTTTCAATAAAGATATTTTGAGGTTTTACACATTTTTGACTTGTCACGAAGTATGAACTGAATTAATTGAATGAGAAATATATCTCTGATAAAATACGAGGAAATAATTTCAAATGAAATGCAA
Organism: Stegodyphus mimosarum; assembly: GCA_000611955.2. Taxonomy (NCBI): domain Eukaryota; kingdom Metazoa; phylum Arthropoda; class Arachnida; order Araneae; family Eresidae; genus Stegodyphus; species Stegodyphus mimosarum. Next base: position 3,687 of record KK118021.1, on the reverse strand, counting down.
CAAAAAAGTATCCTAACTAATATTATAAATGCGAATGTGAGTTTGGTTGTTCGTTTGTTACGCTTTCAAGCCTTAATTACTTAACCAATGATCACGAAATTTTCAAGAAATATTTTTGACATATTAGAAAAGATTATAGGCTATAAAATGTAACTTATCTGTTGAAACTTAAGCTATATAATAGAATTTTCAGCTTAAAATGATTGTCGTTGTATAAACATTAAATGTTGAAAGTTTCATAGCGATAAGTTAAAGGTGTAAGTTTGTCTGTGCGCGCAGGTGAGTGGCTTAAACCACGCAAACAATTTTAAACTTTTCAAATATATCAGAAATGTGGAGATACACGTAATTTAAAATTCACGTGGAGTTTGAAACTTAGTTAAGAGCACTAGACCGTCAATCCCGGAATGGCTGCTTTTGTTAGCTGGGCGAGTTCAATTTACGCAGGTAAGAGGAATATATAGGAAAGCTTCCGGAATGGCTTGCAACGGAAAGAATTTAGATCGCGGAATGGCTTTTAAGTGGGCACTACAGATATGCTCGCTAATCCTAAACCGTAGAAGGAGTTTCATTGCGTATTTTTATGCTTTGCGTTTTATTGAATATTTTTTTAAGAACGGATTAATTTTTATCAGTTCATGAAACAAAAATAAAATTTCGAAGGGCAATACCTGTTTGAAATGTAAAATTGTCTTAAAACATAACGTTGTGGCGAAATTACATAATTTCGTTTATTCCAACGAAATGTAACATTTACTGGAACCCTTAATTTCAGTAAAGTAACTGAGTATTACATGAAGTTCCAATAAGTAACTGTAAAGTTTTTATTTGCTTAAGATATTGTAGAAAATTGTAACTGATATTTATAATATTTACCGCTAATATGATAATAACAATATAAAATAATAATCTAAAAAAATATCTGAAAGATTTCAGATTTTAAATTACGTCCAAAGGCGCGTTTTTTTAACGTTTCGTGTGCTACCTTTTTTTATTAAATATTATGTACTACGTACTCAAACCATAAAATTCAGTTCAAAATCAATATCGCAAAATCATTTTAAAATGAACATATCTTTAGAATTTCCGTAAGTCTCGTGCGCTGGAGATAAAAATGTTTTTTTTTTCCGTACAGTGTTGCCATTGCTCGCTTTGAAATCATTTAGTTTGTTAATCAGAAATTCGTTGAAATGTTACAAAACATAAAATCGATAATAAAGCAAATTTCAAATTCAAAATTAGGGCTTCCAGATGCCCATATTCGCAGTAGGATTACGTCATTCAAAATTCGATGGCTCTAGGTTTTATCACAATGCGAGAAACATGCATACATTTATGCAGATTTTTCATTTTTTAAATTTAATGCAGAGCCATAACATTTAGTGGCAACAATTTGAAAAGTGAAACGGGCATTCAGAGTGATTCAACGCAAAATCGCAAAACGAAAGTAATAGTCCTTCGGGACTAAATCCCTTTGGACTAATAATTTTAAATTGAGCATATCTTTAGAAATTTCGGTACACGCTCTCACGCGCTGGAGATAAAAATGTTTTCCTGTACAACGTTGGTATTGCTGGCTTTGAAATCTTTGAGTTTGTTAATGAAAAATTCGTTAAAGTTTTAGAGAATATTGTTACGAATTTCACATTTATTTGGCTATTTATTTAGAACTGTAATTAAAATTCCTTATTATTTTCCCGTGCAACGCACGCAGACGATTTTTGAAGAGAAAGCTACGTCAAAAAAATAATAATAACATACATACAATTATGCAGATTTTTCATTTTTTAAACTTTAATGCAGAGCGATAACATTTAGTGGCAACAATTTGAAAAGTGAATCGGACATTCAGAGTGAATCAACGCAAAATCGCGAAACGAAAGTAATAGTCCTTCGGGACTAAATCCCTTTGGACTAAAAAATAAATAGAGCAGAAGATCAATAAAAATAAGAATAACAAATTATTCGTACTAACAAAACGCTAGCTGCACTCACAAAGCACGAGCCGAAAATGATGTAACGTCGTGTTTTCCTCTCCTCTGACCACATCCCTACTTTCACGTACCGTACCTACAAATCTGGGACTCTTCCAGCAAACAAAAGCAGCCGTTCCGGGATTGAGCGCCTTCTGTTAAGATCAGTTTAATTTTTCATAGTTTTTTTTTCGTTTTCGCAAACATAAATCTAACATATCTCGGAATTCATCTCGGGGCCGGGCAGCAAAAATTGCTCGATCCCAAGAATCTTCCGTACATGCACAATTAAGAAGACAAGAACGAGCAAGGCGTCAATCTGTTTTTAAAACTGATGAAACAACTTCTCAAAGACAAGAAAGATTAGAGGCCCAAACTTCCCGTCAAGCTTCTTTGAGAGCAGCTGAGACGCCTCTCCAAACACAACTCCGCTTGACAGAACAACTTGAACGACACGCTGTTTTGAGAGCTGCTGAAACGTCTCTTCAAACACAAATTCATTTAGAAGAACAAGCTGAACGTCAAGCTGCTTTCAGAGCTGCTGAAACACCTCTCCAAACGCAGATCCGCTTGAAACAACAAGCTGAACGTCAAACTGCTTTGAGAGCTATTGAAACGCCTCTTCAAACACAGATTCGCTTGGAAGAACAAGCTCAACAACAGGCAGTTATTAGAGCGAGAGATACTCCCGAACAATTTTAGGCGAGAAGAATCGTGCGTGAAGAAATGCAAACTGAACACTGCCGAAATTTCCTGCATGACAATTGGTCCATATTTAGTGATTCTGGACTTCAATACGATCCTTTAATTGATTATCATAATCATCGACTAATTGTTATCGGTTCGATGAGTAAAAAATGCCAGTTTTGCGATGCTTTAAAATGGAAAGATGAAACTGCAGAAATGTGCTGTTCCAATGGTAAAGTTTCGCTTTTTTTACTTGGTGAACCAGAAGAGCCTCTGAAAACTCTATATTTATATGATAGAGATGAATCAAAGCTTTTTTTAAGTAAAATCAGAAAGTACAACTCTTGCTTCCAAATGACATCTTTTGGAGCAGACAAAGAGATAAGAATGCCCGAGGTTTCACCAACTTTTACCGTACAAGGCCTGATATAGTATTATCGAATTGGTTCACGTTTTCCAACAGATAAGGAATCGCATAAATGTTTGCAAGCTTATTTTAAGGGTCAAGAAGAAAATGAAGTAAGCCGTCGTTGTCAGTATATTGATGGAGTCGAGAGAGATATAATATTGAAAATTCAAAGAATGTTACATGACCACAACATTTTGATAAAAACCTTTAAAATTCCAACAGAAAACTGTTCTCAAGACGATTATAAAGTCGTCATTCATGCTGATCGAACTCCACATGGCGAACGTGAGAGGCGCTATAATGCAACGACAATTAATAAAGTTGTTGTCTTGGTTACTGGTGACCCATGCTCTCCACGAAGCCGTCGTTGTCGTGTTACGAGCACATAATAATACACTGACACACGTAGCAGATACTCATAAATTTTACGATGATATTCAGTACCCATTAATTTTTAGTAAAGGGCACTTGGGATACCATTTTTATACTCCACAGATTAATCTAACTACAAAACAGCCTGTTATGTATTACTTATTTCAGTTGTGATTTAAGTTCTTTTAAAGGTAATGTTTTAACTTATTTTGCTTCAGACTTAAAGTTTAATTTGTTTTAATGTTT
>KK118020.1:0-12887 GCA_000611955.2 Stegodyphus mimosarum | reverse complement strand
CAGACTTAAAATGATGAAATCTGAAAGAAAAGCAGCATTAAGAGTTTCTTCGTGAATGTTAAACTTTGATTCAAAAAGACGGTCATTGCAAAGGTATTCAGTATTTAAAGAAGTTTTTAAAGATAATTTTACTCAAAGAAGGAAAGACCTAAATTAATTAGTAAGAAATATTTTACTTTAGTTTTTGTATGTAAGTGTTATTTATTAACTATGAGTTGTCTGACGGGCATGAATATATAGTCTTTCGCACACTTGTTGAGAGATCTTGATAAAGGAAGTGATTGAAATTAACAGATAGAAAGAAGCAGTTATCAACAACTCTTATACTGAAGAATAAATTGTTTTCTACTATATCCCAAATTTTCATAAATTGAGAATGGTTCGTGCAAATGAATTTCGGATGGAAAGCCAGATTCTTTATCACTTTTCGAAGAAGAATTCTCAGGAGATTAAGTTTCAGCATAAAAACGGTATATAAATCTTGAAATCAAGGATCTAAAGGTTCAATGAACAACACAATATTTTACAATCGAAAACAAACTGTTAATCACTTTTGGCAAAAAATAAAATGCCAATGCTCATTCAAAAACGCTGCATATTTCAAAAATTAAATCTAAGACTTTCAAAGATGATTTAATAACTCAACAGACAATATCATTAGTTCTTAAAATACCTGTATCTGCTGAGAATAAAGTCATAAAGAAGGATTAAAATTTTTAAAAGGCAAACAATACTATGCTCATATAGCATTCTGTCGAGGAGTGTAACACAGCATAAAATCAGATGTAGACTCCTTCACGAAAATTATTCATCTTTTAAAAAATAGGAATTTATTGTGATTGTAAATTAAAAAGACTTTATTTAAAGAACTGTAACAAAGAGTAGACAATTTACTATGACAAAAAAGGAAAGAAAGGTTTAAAAACTTATAAGTATAGAAAAATCTTCAATAAAAGACTTGTGACCACAGAGGGTTTTTCATGTAGTGGAAACATGGAATAGAAAAGAGTCAAAAGGAATTAAAAAATAAGTTCTACGTATTAAACATGTATTACGTAACAATGTTTTAACTCTCGTATTTAACCCTTTCGCAACGGGAAGCGCAAACACGCCCTTGTTCCTGAGGCCGGCAGTCTCTTTCAGGAGTGTCTGTGCAAGGTCGGAGGGTTTTTTGCTATTAAGCCTAAATCCACGTGCCATCAAGAAACGCACTCATTTCTTGGCCGGCACGCTGGCGTGCCAGAGCGTTTTCCTGTGATATAAACATTCACGTTTCCATATCCCTTCGAATCCTTTTTGTATTCTTTATTTGCTACTACGTAGAGACATTTAGGGTTACTATGTGAGATTCTATTAAGTTTTGCATTGCTTTTATTTCGGAAAGCCTTCAGTTTACTTATATAACTTATGCAACTTCAGTTTATTGTGGCGAGCAAGCGTTTTTTTTTATCAGACGAATGATAAATGAGCCAATTAGTGATATGAATGAGAGGGATGATTTATTTTCTAAGAGTTAGAAAGGGGTGTTTCTAGTGAATCTCATATGGACATTTTGCCAGACACTTAGCTCACTGAGTGTTTATCTTCCAGCTCATGTCAAAGTTTTTACTTTTTGTAAACAGACTTTTTTGCATTTTTTATTAATGTATTTTATCAATTATAATTTTAGAATAATTTAAACAGCGCTTCCGAAAATTTTTTCTCAAAGTGAGCGATTTGTTTTATATATTTTCATGTAAAGTATGCGGGGTTTTACTTATTTAATTCTAAAGTTCTAACTTAGAATCCCACGAACACTAACAAGCGAATAATCGCTTAAGTGTGTGAATGAAACACTTAAGACTTAAAGAGTGTTTAAAACCCTTTAATTTTCAGTATATTTACAATCAGGTCCTACTTGAAACTTAAAGCAAAGCCTTCACTCGGGGGCTTGAACTTAAATAATAATAAATTTAAATTAAACTAGCTTAACTAAGCTATTTGAAATATAGCCGGAGCTATCAGAAATCTAACTAGTTGGCTCCTAAGTATTAATTAAATCAGCGAAGCCAAGCAAGGACTTACGGTATGACCCAGCGTAGTAACTACGAGAGAAGTTAATCAAAGGCAAACGCGCGCTAGTCAGGGAATCAGACTCTCTCTCTCGAAGTCGGTGAAGTATCGACTTAAATAGTACTCTTTCTCATTTGCATTAACTGCGTTTCTCAAATTACATTCTGGCAGGAAATTGTAAGCTGAAATTAGAATAAGATAGGAAAGATACAAAACTTAAAATAACTGTTAATAAATATAGGATAAACCTTACAAATAAAATAAAAATATATTTAAAAGCTAATTTTAACATGCGTGATAGCTTAAAGAATCATTATAAAGCACGCCATTCGGAAACATTCCTTTCCCCTTATGTTTACATAATCAAAAACCACGTCTATATGAATCATGCTACTCTTATTTTGAGAAGAAGGTCAAATCTACATTTATCTGAAACCATGGATATACAATGCCATCATGGGCCAAACGTTAAAAGTTTTTAAAAGGTTCCAGGACACTGGCATAAATGTGTGACGGCCAGAGGTGAACAAGAAAATGCCCTGGCATGCCAGCGTGTCAGCCGGGAAATGAGTGCGTTCCTTGCGGACACGTATGCGTGACAGTCGGCGCAAAAAGGTTAAAGGAAGGCGGTTTTCCGTTTCGGTGTGTTAATTAGTGATACCTACTGCCAAATCGTTGGGTCTGGGTTCAAAAACCCTAAGAAAGCACTGGTGTTCAAAACGTGTGCTGTCTTTACAGTATGGGAACACTTAAAATGCTGTCGACCCAAAAGATTTCCAGAGAAAATGGTTGTAGAGAAGGAGGGGTAGATGACTTTATATTTGTTCTTTGGAGCGTTCTCCATCAAAATTTAGAGGAAGCTGCCCAAAATTGCACTTTCATATATAAGAAGTCCAAGGTCTTGCCTAACGAGAGTCGCTCTCTTTCTCTTGGACTTGAATAGTCTATGAACTTCATTTAAGTAGGTATCTCAAGATCAGAAGGATAAATAAGAAAAACTTAAGTTCGTTTTTTATTCGCACAAAACAAAGTATAAAAATTTGAACTCCAAAGATGAAGCCAAAAATTACATGTCAACATTTATGACAATTTTCCTAGAAAAAATGGAAAAGAAATCTATGTAAAATGAACGCTTTGTTCACATAACCAAATACAAAGTCTCTTGAAGTGGCATCAGTAGTTATGCAAGTTTCGAACTGCTAAAAAAGGCACTTTCTACCCTTCGACCAAAGACAATTGATGGACTTCGGAAAGCAGCACAAGAAGAATTGGGAAAAAAATTATCATAAAGTTAACAAATGTCTTTTGTTATGGAACCTAAGATGTGGGATGGTAATTAAAAGGAAGACCATCAGAGACAGCACTTAAAAATAATATTCATAATTAATTTTTTTATTAATTTTCTCTCAATTTTAAAATCTATTTTCTCCCAGTTTGTTTAAATGATTTATTATTATTTATTTATCAAATGCCAGGCCATTGACCATCAGGTCATTAGGCAATGAGCTCTCCAATACTTTTTTACAATACAATTTAAAGATGAGCAGCATCCATGATTTGTCCAGAATCGCACAAAGCACGTAAAGGAGAGGAAGTCAGGTTAAAACGAAATAAATGAGCACCAAGGCAGTCATGACCAGTCAACAGTCTAAACTCAGCCACAGCAGTAGTACGAGGAGAGTCCGAAACACAGTCAGCTTCCAACAGCACCCTCCATGATTTATTTTCAGAAACACTATCAGCAGCATTACAAAAAGATTTTTTATAAATCCTATTAATTTCAAGTTTAGCAGAATGAAGAGGTAGGTCTCTGGAAGACCTCTGAAGAATATCCGTACCTTTTTTTTGCCAAAAGGTCAGCTATCTCGTTTCACCAAAGGCCATAATGTGATGGCACCCACTGGAAAGCAACCCTTGCTTGAGCTCTGCTCAACATCTCCCTGCAGCTCTGGACACGAACCCTTTGTTTTCCTAGGTTACTCGCTATGGCCTGATGAGCAGAACTTGAGTCTGATAAAATTATAGCTTTATCAAGAGAACAGACGGGCAGAAAGCCGTTGTAGGGCTAAATAGATGGCCTCGACTTCACCATCAAAGTGGGTTGTATGGGAGCCCACATATAGGTAAAAGGAAAACAGATCACAGGAGACACCAGCGCCCTGGGTGAAATCCAAAAGGAATCATCAGTATAAACATGAAGCCACTCACTAGGAGGATAACGAGTATTAATGGTTTCCAAAGTGATGGTACGAAGAGCAGTTGGACATAGCAGTTGGGTCCTTTTTGTATTCCTACCTGGAGATCACTTACATCCATTCATGGACTTCACGTACTCAAACAAAGATGGGATTTTTATGGATGACAATGCGCCATGTCACCGGGCCACAGTTGTTTGCGATTGGTTAGAAGAACATTCTGGACCATTCCAGCGAATGGTCTGGCCACCTAGATCGCCCGACATGAATCTAATCGAACATTTATGGGACATCATTGAGATGTCAGTTCGTGTCCAAAACCCTGCACCGTCAACACTTTCACAATTATTGACGTCTATAGAGGCAGCATAGCTCAATATTCCTGCAGGAGACTTCCAACGACTTGTGTCCATGCCACGTCGAGTTGCTGCACTTCGCCGGGCAGAAGGAGGACCGACAAAATATTAGGAGGTATCCCATGACTTTTGTCACTTCAGTGTATAAGTCATATGTAATTGGCAAATTTTTGTGTTTTCAAGCGGTACCATAATTAATTTACTGCTTAGCATAGCCAAATTGCACTACGCTGATAGAGTGGAATTTTCTTAAAACACACCTGGAAAAGTCGGGGAATTTCATTCTCCTGTTTGAGGGGCAACTCTGATACATGATGAAACAAGGCATAAAAGAAAGAATCAGCATTAAACTAATTATTAGTAAAACTTAAAGGTCACTAATCTTCTTTAAAATATATTATAAGTGAAAATGGTGAAAGAATTTTGTAATTTAATGCTAATTACCTGATAAATTTTAAAGTTGATTTTATCCTCAAATTTGTTTTATAATTATGTTAAGTATTAGATTATGTTTAATATTAATGTATCCTACTTGCAGATTTATTTTATTTTTAGATTTTATCGCAAAAGTGAATTTCAGATTTACATAAGTGCTTTAGTTTATTCAATTTGCTTTGCTGATAGGTCCTTGGTTTTGTTCATTTATGGTTCTTAAAAGTATTTAATTTCAATGTGCAAAAATGTGAGCCAATCCTATTTTGTTGTATTTATGATTTATTGAAAATTATGTCTTTTTATTGCAGAAAACTTTTAGTATATAGTTTTTCATATATTCTAAGGAGTTTCATCACTTGAAGAGATTTCAGAGAATTCTTTACTTTGGTGCAAATCTCAAGTATTGAAAAAATGAATTTTAGCAAATCCTATATAGCCGGATTGTTAATAGACAACTACATATATATGCCTAGGCCTTTAAAGGAACAGGTACTTGGACACATAGCATTAAAATTATGTCAGAATTCAAGCATCAAAGAACAAATTTTTAATCCAGAACTGGAGACTAAAGATGATTTATCTCCTGAGCAAGTGAGAGTGCAATGGGAGAGATCAATGAAGAAAGGATCAATGAGAATAGTCAAGACACTTTTCCTACCACAGATACTGCAGGAACAATTAGTAGATCTCATTAGATCAATGGCATTGCAATTACTAATTTTTAGTGGAAAATGGAAAGACCTGTTTAACATCCCCTGTAATTCCACTGCTGACTTATGGTTATCAACAGACTGGAAAGAAAATCGCTTGTATGAGAGAAAGATTGCAGAACGTGTAATGGAAGATGAAAAATTCACACCTGATCAGCGTTTTAGAATAGCTTGTTTGTATTGCTTAGAGAAGTTTATTTCTCATTTATGGAATCAACTTTCACCCGAAATAAAAGAGAATTTTATTGGTGAGGATACGACCTTTTATAAATCAGAAGTAATTTATACATGGTCTGAATTTCTGTATGATTCAGAATCATTTGAGAGTAAAGAATGCTTTTTCTTTTCGATATTCAAGATGGCGGTGCGTGAACGTCAAGCAGATGCCTTTATATATGCGTGGGAAAATTTTGGTGAAGATTTTAAACGTCGCACTGCTATAGCAATTGATCGACATCCAGTAGATTCTAAGCAACTTATGGAAAGGAAGATACAAGTGTTGCCATTTAAAGAGACTTTAAACATACAATTACCTTGGTCATCGGGGCAAGGAGATATGTTCTGTTACTTACTAATGCTGTTTCGTAAATTAAAAATTCCAGGATGGGAAGCAAACCAGAAGAATTGTGAACCAGTAGTAAAGTATTTACTGCAATGGCCTCAGGAAAATATTTTTAATCTAGACATTTGTAATGTTCCAGAATAATTTTTCTGAGTATGTGAACTGTTATGGTTCATATTTGCTTAGGAAAGATTTTCCTAATTAACAGCCCAATTCAGTTAATAGTTCAATTAACGTATAAAGTGCAACAGCTGAAGAAAAAAACATGGAATCTTACAGGTGCTCCAGAATTATCAGAATGGAATTTTATTGACTGGAAGACAGCTTAAAGTTTTAATAGTATTCATTAAGAAAGTAACTTAGAAAATAAAACATAATTTTGTATGCATATTAAAAATAAATCTGTTGTGTTTTTATTTCCTATTTATTTGTCACATTAAGTAGAATTTTGTCATTTGTAAAATATGTGCAAAAGAAATATTTAAAAAATACTTCTAAAATTAGTATTTTTATAGCAGGGGTCGACAGCCTTTTAGCATCAGTATGCTAAACCACTCTACCAGTGTGATTCAGAATGCCGCACAGTAGGAAATATTTGAAACAATTCGATTCCTGTGGCACTGCATGCATAATTACAGACTAGAGGTCAAGAATACAGATCGTTTTATTATGTATTAATTATGCATCACTTAAAGAATTTACTAACATAAAAATAAACAACATAAAATATAAATAATCCTTAATTATAATTAAATAAAAAAATAATATTTTAATGAGAACCTTGTCCCTGCACTGCTTTATTTAATATCGCAATATCGTCTATAATTTGTGACTTTCTATTTGACATATTATTCTGAATATGCAGCTGTTAAACAACTTTTTTGTAGACTTCAAACGTTTTCATGTGAGAAAAGAGTTTTTCACATAGATATGTAAAAGCAGAAAGCAAAGTACCTACACTTCTTTTCAAATCATTAAAGCTCTTCGGCAATGACATCTAGCAATTTAATTGCTGGTTGTTATTTATTTTCAGTTTATTGGTATCTTCTAGATTTTTTTGTAATTCTCTAAATTATGTTTCTCGTAATTTATAAGATGTTAGTTCAGTAAGTTCCATTTCAAAACTATCAACTGCCATCCACTCAAAAAGTGAGAATTCGGATGGAATTATTAATGGGTTTGTTAATGCAAGCTTTAAAGCCCTTGTATCTTTTGGAAAATTTCTCAAGTGTAGGTTTGAATTCGTTTTTTCTCTTATTCAATAACAGCTCTTTTATCTTTGACTATGGTCAATGTATTTGCAAGCGCTTTAACATTTGGGGAAGTACCGGGTGGCCATAATTAAACTGACAGTGCTCACAGTGTTCTGTAGCGCAATCTATTTTCAAGAATGACGCCACATTTTGTAGGAAGATTAAACAAGTCGGGGGACGAAGGATTCCACGAAAAAACAAATTAGTTCCAAAAGTCACCACTAGGGGAATATTTGGCGCTGTGTAATAGAAAATAGTATTCTCAAATGCAAATCAATACGGAAATTACCTTTTTATTTGCATTCAAATGAGGATCAATGTGGCTGCCGTTGTAGTGGACCACATATTGCATTCTGTGCACAGTATGCACAACAGCAGAAAGTAACATGTCTGCAGGAATCTCGTGTACAGTCCGTGATCTGTTGTCCTTCAATGTAGCCAGGTCCTGGACCACTCCTTGATAGACCTTGGACTTAAGGTAACTCTATAGCCAGAAGTCGCATGGGGTAAGATCAGGCGACCGAGGTGGCCATGCAATTGGAAAGTAGCTGCTAATGACTCTTTCTGTTGTAGCATCTGTTGCACCCGTACAGCAATGTGTGGAGGGGCTCCATCTTGCATGAAAATCATTTCCCCCAGGCATTGTCTTTGCTGAAGTGCCAGAATGACAAAGCTGTTCAATCGAAGCAGTTGCCACGGCGATTGTCGACAGAGGACCAGACAATATTGCTGCCACCTCTGGTGCTCGTGGAGTAGCTCGGAATATGGATATGCCTTACAGTACGGTATGGAAAATCTTATGAAAGATTATCAACTTCTATCCGTACAAGATCAGCCGTGTACAGGAGTGACTGTACCTTGACGATGATAAGCGATTGACTTTTGCTCTCACCTTTCTTGCCAGAATGGAGGTGGATGCTGCTTGGCCGTGGAAAATCTTATGGGGAGATGAGGCCCACTTTTACCGAGAACTGCCGAATTTGGGATGACAAATTACCACATGCAGTAACATGTAATGTTAATTGCAACAAACATGAAGTATAATGCATATAAATAACTGTAATATTCAAATATAGTAAAGAAGAATTAAAGACCAACAATAGTCTTTTTAAAAAAGTTAATAAAAAGAGTAACTCAAGAGAAACAGGTGAACTGAAGTTTTCCTTATGCGAGGAATATTGCAGATCATTTCCAATTCCATTCTGTCAGCATTGAATAAAAGCTGTGTAAAAACATGCTATGCAAGATATAAAATTTATGATCATTAAACTTTGGATATATTAAAAATTTAATACCATTTTTAAAAACATAAGTTATTAGAAACCAGAAAGAAACCTACTTTATTATAAAATAAAAACAACTAGGTGCAGAAATGTCAATTTAAGATGATCGGGGTGCAGGTAAATATTGATTTTTTTATAAATTGTTAGTGCTTAAACGGTTTTTCTCAATTTTGTTTTATGTTTTTTAAACTTTCGGTACACTTTTCTTGAAAATTGTTCAGCCTAGAAGGTTTAAATCTTCTGCAGTTTATCTTAACTATTTCTTTGAAAATATGCAAGATACGAAATTTATGATTAGCTTTGGATATATTGAAAATTTAATACCATTTTCTTCTAAAACTTTAATACCATTTTCTCCAGATATTTTACTAATTTATTTTTTATATTTTTTTAATGTAAATACTGCTTATTATTCTTAAATGATGTTTTTAACCAACATGCAACATTTGAAAGAGTTTTTTTTTTTTCTTATATTACGTGCTCCACCCTAAGGCACTACATGGAAAGGGAGGGATGCCCCGTGGAGGTCTTTTTAAGGGAAACTGCTCGTATCCACGTTACACATGGGGACAACCACGAAAACGCCCATGCAGCCAGCCCGTTCGGCGGGCCCGAACTACCAGTGTTCAGCGGCTTGAAAGAGTTTGGTGCAGTATTTTTAAAAAAAGTGTACCAAACTCGCACACTCACAAAAGATTCGTCAAAGGTAAGATAAATTGAGCAACTGGTTTTTAAAAACACTAGGCTTTTAGTTTATATTTTGTGCGTTTTATATAATCTACAGTCTGTTTATTTTAAATGAAAAAAGAATATACATTTGGTTTGAGAAAAGTTATAACTTTGGTCTCGAAGTAGTTGCATTTTGCCAGTCGATATGCAATTTGGAAATACTATGACAAAAATATTATGTAAAATCTAAACTAAATTTCTGAAAAGTGTGTTTTCTTTAAAAATGTTCTTAAAGTTCTTGAAATGTTCTCTGCAAATATTATTAAAAAAAGTTCTATATTTGGAGTCCTAGCTTTTTTCAAATAATAGCAAATAACTAGCAAAATAATTTGAAATGTGCACAATTCATGTGAAAATGAGGTTTGGATATCATAATGTGAATTTTATGGACCTTGTACTTCATAAAAAGTCTTTTAGTGAATATAAAGCCAAACTATTTCTGTAAAATTTTCATGAAATTCTATTTATAATCATTACCACATTTTTGTATTAAAACAGTTTAAAATGTACTTTAGGAATTAATAAACAGACAACTACTGAAATGTAGTACAATAATAAAATTTTGAAGCAGGTCCTGTACAAGCGAGTTAGCATAATGACTTACTGATGGCTGTGTAATGCATTAATACAACAGCATATAGAAACATCTCTTCCTTACACAAGGTAACTGGCTTTTGGCTTAGTATAACTAAATAAACGTGTCTATGATTTATGGTTGTGAAATTTTGTGAATTCAAATTAAGATGAATAACTTATAAATTCAAGTTAGATATGACAAAATTAGTGAATAAAATTTTACATTGCCCTACAATAATAATGTATGGAATTTTTTTTTAAATGTGTGGTAGCACTTTGTGTTAAATATGTTCAACAGGCATGTCACTGGTGAAAAACTCAGCCAGTTCATACGCATAGCTGACTCTCCTAAAAAATTAAATTTCAATATCAGGAGGATAACGTGTAGATGCTATTATTGCTTGCATCCTCCCTAAGCAGTGGATGCAAGGAGTAACATACATGCTTTGCATGTGCGGACTTTGAGGAATGTATATAACAAATTTTTAATGGAAAAACTAGGAAGAACTAGTTAGACTGGGAAAAAGTCAAATTCGGAAGTAATTTGTCATAATTAGGTTTTAGAGTCTTCATCAGTTTAAAAAATCATACCCGGGTTAAATACTTTTAAAGGTTTGAAGAAATTTTAAGGATTAATTTCTAAAATGAAAATGAATTAAATTTCAATAGCAACAGGTATTTTACTGTTTCTAACAATTAATTTAAATTCGTTTGCTTGGTTAAAAAGGCTGAACCACAAGTAGAATGGACAACTTCTGAATTCTTTTAGTAAGGGAATTAGGTTTAACTATTTAAAAAGTAGCTTCAGAATATTGTTTTAAAATTTTGTAAGGGCTTGAAAAAGGAAGAGAGTTTTGCTGTGTTAGGATATTGAAATTCCTCATACATCACCAAATCGCCATGTTTAGGATTACTCGTTTTAAAAAGGGTGTCATATTTTTCTTTGTTTGCATAGTCATATCTTTTCTTCTTTCTTTATGATAAGTATCTTGATTTTCGATTAAAATGGTCATATGTTAATTTTCCATAGATTAAATAACATAGAAATTTTGTTACAGAATATAGTGGATAATTGTATTTTCAGTAACTTGAAGTATCAGTTTTTTCTTGCAATATTATCTTGATAAGAATTTAATTTACATTTTAATCTTGATATAATATTTAACTCTTTCTGCTTTACCATTAGTTTGTGGTCTATTAGCAGTAGATAACAGTTGTATAGCATTATGGTTTCTAAAAAAATGCTTAAATTTTGAAGTAAATGTAGCATTTCTATCACTTAAAATATTCTTTATGACCTGAATCTGAACAATTTGCCTTAAAACAGTTTATGTAAGTATCAGCAGTTACACTTTTAGAAGCAAATGACAATACATAATCATATAAATGTCTATAATAATGTGAATATACTTTTCAGTAGAATTATGATAATTTAGACCACCAAAAGTGTGAATAGATAACAATTCAAAAGGTTCACTTACAAATGGTAGTGCTTGCATTAAACGAAATTTCTTTTACTTTTGTTATTAAGCTGACATATTTTACAATGTTTACAATCATTTCTAACATCTTGTACTATTCCTGCCCATTAATATTGAGGATACACTAGTTAGGACCAAATTCAATGTGAGTGTTTCAAGTAATATGTTGTTTAGTGCAAAGTTATAGGTTGTAAATGCTTATATTTCAGTATATTTTTCATTAAATTTATATGCCAATAAATGGCATATCTAATTTATAAAACATTTTTGCATTCATTCATTGATTTAATACTGCATCTATTCTAGGTATGGGTTCAAAATTTGTTTTAGTAATTTGGTTAAATTTCCTATAATAGACACATAATCTAGTTTTTCCATTTTCGTGTTCTTTTATAAGCTAGTTACTGGGGCAGTTTAAAGACTAAATGATAGTTCTATGATATCTGCATGTAACAATTCTTCTATTTATTTTTTAGTTTCATTATTATCTTTAGAGGATTGTCTATGAGCTAGACGAAGTCAGTATTATTCTTGGAGGTTCAGTATTAATAAAATCTACATCATATTTACTTCTGCAAATGAATAATTAATTAATTAATCATTTTTTCAGCTCCTCATTTGCACAAGAATTTTCACACCCATTGTTTTCAGCATTAAAATCATTTTCAACATTTTCGCACAAATACGAGAAATTACTCTTAAAAGGATTATTTAGGTGAACAGCTTTACTTATCCTCTTATTGATACACCTCATAAGTATTAAAATTCACTTGCAAGTTAAACGAAAAAGTGCAAGGTGAAGATCGAATTGGAGTTCTCCATTGCACATGGTTTCCAAAAAAGACACTAATTCATGGCACCGTTGTGGTGATTATCGTGCTCTAAATAGGCAAACTAAACCAGACCGCTACTTGATTCCAAATTTAACAAGTTTTAATGAAAATCTCAAAGGTAAAACAATTTTTACAAAACTTGATATTCAAAGAGCATATCACCGTGTTCCTGTTCATCCAGATAATAGACATAAAACGGCAATAATTACTAACTTCGGAACATTTGAATTTGGATTATGTAATGCCGTTCAAGCCTGGATGCGTTTCATACACAAAGTGCTAAGAGGTTTAGATTATTGTTTCTTATACCTCGTGACATCTTAATCGCATCGCCAGAATAAAAATATGTGAATAAAAATACTTCCATAAAAAACATGTGAGGGAAGTTTTACAAAGGCTTGATGACTATGGTTTGACCATCA
>KK118019.1:150165-198414 GCA_000611955.2 Stegodyphus mimosarum | reverse complement strand
AAGAACTCGCCAATCTTTCACCAAAAACTGTAAGGTTATCGAAGAACGTCGGAGTCGCCAGAGAATCATCAGATTTAACGATTGGTACAACTGGTGTTGCCTACTCTGAAGTCTCCACCCTCTCAATAATACCTTCTTTCTCAAGCCGATCAATTTCTGATTCAACTCTATTTTTTAATGCGAAGGGTACCGGTCGTGACCTACAAAATATAGGTTGAGTATAAGGTTTCAAATTTAATTTTACTTCGTGATTGTTAATTTCTCCTAATTTACCGTCAAAAATTTCCTTATACTCCTCAAGCAATCTTTTTAAATTCAATTCACTAACAGTTGTCAGTGTTTTGATGGCATTCCAATCGAGATTGATTTTATACAGCCATTCTCGGCCGAAGATTGTATCCAAATTTTCCCTCACAATGTATAAATTCAAAACTAATTTTTGACCTTGGTATTCAACCTTAACAGGAACATACCCTAAAGGTACCACCTTATCACCCCTGTAAGTTTTGAAAACTAACTTTGTAGGCTCAATCTTCCTATTGGAAATTTTTCTAAATTTGTTTATACACATTACCGAAACTGTCCCTCCAGTATCAACTTCCATGCTAACTGGTTTGTTTTCAATTTTAACTTGAACCATTATCGGCGGTCTCTTCGGCTCTTCCTCTTTTAACATGTGCGCTCTGGAGCTAAATCCATAGATAGGGACCTCATTTTTCGAATCATAATCATTATTTGCCTCAACCTTCTTTTGTTTAACCTGTTGGTTTTTCCTAGACAAATAACACGCCCTTTCAATATGACCAATTTTTTTACAAAAGCGGCATTCACTTGTTGCGAATTTACAATTATTTTTATTGTGATTTGCCCCTAAGCAACGCGAACAAGTTCCATTTTTACCTTTATTATTCTTAGCAACAAAGTTTTGTTTCCGCGGTTTGGACTCTTTATTCTTGGTTTTTAGCACTTTCAGTTCTACGGATTTGCCTATAATCTCATTCGCACCCTTAACCGCCTTTTCCATCGCCAAGGCTATCTTTAATGTTTTCTCTAAATCGATATCATCTTCCTGAAATAACCGATCTAAGATATTACGATCTCGTAGACCGCTAACGAAAACATCCCTTAACATCGTATTTAGCATATCTTCCTTATATTCGCAAGGAATCGCTAACGAGCGTAATTCAGTGACATAATTACTAATTGATTCCCCCTCATGCTGCTTCCTATTAATAAACATATGCCGACTAGGTATCATTAAAGCTTTAGGATTTAAATGATCCTTAAGGACCTTTTTTAGTTCGGTAAAATTTTTATCTGAAGGATTATCGGGAGAGAGTAAATTCTTCAACAAATTATACAATTTCGCATTCAAGCTTGAGATCAGAACCTTCCCACGTTTTGCCTCTGGAACATTTTGAATGTCCAAAAAAGCTTCAAATCGTTCTATGAACGAATCAAAATTTTCTACTGTTTCATCAAACTTATCAAAAGAAACAGAAATTTTGTCTTGTTTATGTTCCGATTTCTCTTGCAATGCGGCCATTAAAGCTTCATTCTGCTTTATTAATTCTTCAATTAACTTCTCCATCCTTTCCAAAATAAAAATCAAATACTTTCTTACCTGAGCAGTTTTCGGGGAATCCCCTAATCCAAGTTTCGGTTTTACCACTACTTACGCATGTAGGCAAGTGCGCCGATTTGGGAACGATTTTCTTCTTCCTTTTTATTATATTTTTTCGTATCCCATCCTCGTCGCCATATGTTATGTTTGTAATGTGTGGGTCCAGCTAAGTGCAGGATGCAATGAGAACGGACTAGTGAACAAAACTAACATTTATTTCTAACTACTGTGACAGACAAAATGATGCGCCTTTCACGCAGTTCTACATTACACCTAGCCTCGTATCAGACGCGGTCCGCATATATGAGTACGGATACTCTCGAAGTCAGATGCTACAATTAGGTTTCATATTTTTTAAATATACATTAATACGAACATTCGAATACGGCAAGTATAACTTTAGCGCATGCATTTGGTTCACGAGCTTGCTCTTCTGTTACAATTAATACTTTGTAATTACTAAAGACAGTATGCATCGAGAAAGTAGAATATTTCTACTTGGCTTGAACTTACTGCTCTTATCTCTAACTTTGCATTGCCAGTTCATATTGAAAGTATACATGATTGGTTTTCCTCTAGCTTTGTATTTTCGTTTCATGTAGACTAAAAGTACGCACGATTTGCTTTTTCAAAAATTGTAGTTTGAGCTTATTTTCCTAAAACAACAAGTATTGAAAACAGGAAGAATAAAAAGTTAAACAAATTCTGAAAATTATTCATGGAAAAAAAAATGAAATCTTACAAACATTTGCGATACGTCGAAAGTTTTAATCGAATAGCTTGATATTATTGTAAATTAGCAGAGGAAGTTATATATGATTAATCAAAAGTGAAACCTTTTCATATAAGTTCAGGGATGAATATCGGTAATGGCCGGCAAAATTCATAGCTTAATTTATAGAGTTCTTAGAATTTTGAGAAGTCCTAGAGAAATTGTCCAGAAGTCATGTAGATACCAGCAATATCCTCACGGAATTCGAACTCTGGATATTACGTTTGCTAGCTAAAATGCTACCTGCAACACCAAAAAGGCCTACGCGAAGGAAAGAAGAAAATTCCGTATACATCTGCTTTTGAAAAATTAAGGTAGAATGTTCATGTTCGAAGACGATTTTATTCGACTCATAATATTCTAAAAATTATCGTTTGAAAAAATCCGAATGACCCCCAACAAGCAAGGGACACAATAAAAATATATATGTGCTCAGTCGCTTGAGAAATTGTACAGAAATCCTAAGAGTATATTATTTCATTTGACAATTATTACATTCCACTTGATTATTATTCCATCTGACATTCCATTTGACTATTCCACTTGACGATTATTCCATTTCACATTTGACTATTATGACCTTCCACTTGACTACTATTCCATTTGACATTCCATTTGACTATTATTACGTTCCACTTGACTATTCTCCCATTTGACATTCTATTTGACTATTATTACATTCCACTTGACTGTTATTCCATTTGACATTTTATTTGACTATTATTACATTCCAGTTGACTATTATTCCATTTGACATTTTATTTGGCTATTATTACATTCCACTTGACTATTATTTCATTTGACATTCCATTTGACTATTATTACATTCCACTTGTCTATTATTCCATTTGATATTCCATTTGACTATTATTACATTCCGCTTGACTATTATTCCATTTGACTATTATTACATTCCACTTGACTATTCTCCCATTTGACATTCCATTTGACTATTATTACATTCCACTTGTCTATTATTCCATTTGACTTTCCTTTGACTATTATTACATTCCACTTCACTATTATTCCATTTGACAGAATGGAATAATTCCCTGGTACTACATTTCCTTCTCTCTTAAGAAAGCCAGCAACTATGAAGCTTTGTATGTTTTTACATTTTTTTTCTCTTCCTATTGAGTATTATTTTGTATTTTATTTCCTTGTATTACTAAACTAAAAACTCAGTGGCGCAACAGCTCTTAGGGGACCACGGCCTGCAGCGCCTTTTTTTGCTTTCTTGATCTGTTGGGCCCCGGAGTGCCTCAGCATGTGCCCTGGGTAAATGGTCAGCTTGTCGCAGGTCCCTCCTCGTATTACTTCTTACACATAATTTTAAGACTTTCGCAGTTGCACAATAATATATAGCTCTGGTGTAGGATTTATTTGCATAAATATACTTCTCTTGTTAATGTTGTACACTGCGCCCCCCCAAAAAAAGACAGTTCTATATCTCTCGTTCTACTGGCCGATTGACGAAATTCAACTTGCTTTTTTCATATTCCGAAAGCGCGACTTAGGATATATATTAGATTTATATATAGCATTATTCTAACATATGTATTTTGAGACAAAATCGGACTTTTCTGAAATGACATGCCAGCTTTTGTTTCCATATTTCGATTCTACGACTCAAATAATGCCAAACTACCAATTTTTGTAAAAATCGCACCAGTAGTTTTTAAAAAAACTAGTTATAAAAATTTTAGCTCCTCAATGTTATTTAAATTTGATATATATTTATTAATATCTCTTTTTTTATTAAACTTACTTGATTCCTTCTTCCAGAATTCGAAATTTAGTCTTAATCCAAATATAATTCGCCTATTTTTTATGATTTATTTTTAAAATTTCTATTTTTAAATATTTTTTATAAATTTTTCGAAAACATTTTTGTATTATAGCCTATGAAATTTTTAACATCTTCTTAAAGTAAATGTATATTTATGCACACCCGCAAAAAATTAGTGTTTTGTATTCAAAATTTTCTAAGATATACATGAAATTACATATTAGCGCGTTTTGAAATTTGGCATCTGTTCTTTGAGCGATAATAACGTTAAATATGGTTTACGCACTTCGTTAAAATTGTTTTAAAGTATGAACGATGACTTTTTTTCCGCTCGTCTGCAATGCAAAAAAGGAAAGGAATATTAGGTTGCTATAAATTAAGAAGTTCGCCGAGTAAATTACCCTTAGCGCAAACTGAAAAAAATACGGCAAGATAAATTTTTGAATTTCTCCGTAAATTTCGCACCACATTTTACAAAATTTAATATTTAGGCATAAGTTGAGTCCTAGAATCGGAATACGGAAAACAATTGGCATCTTCATTTCAGAAATAGTCCGATTTTGTGTCAAAATACATATATTAGAATAATGCTATATATAAATCTAATATATACCCTAAGTCGCGCTTTCGAGACACGAAAAAAGCAATTTGAATTTCGTCAATCGGCCCAGTAGAACGGGAGACATAAAACTGCCCCACTTTCTTTCCTCCCTCCGCAGTGTACCAATAAAATTGTCCTGTTATACAATAGATTAAGTTATAGACAACATTATGCCTTGCTTTTAACTATATTCATTTGGAAATGTTTAAGCAAATGTTACCACATTTAAATTTTATCACTTAATGTTCCGCTATTATTTGGGTCTTTATAAAAGTTTTAGCATCTTTATAGTAGTGTTATCTGTGTGCATTGTATTTATTGCTTTCTCTATGCATTCAAATAATGTAATGAATATAACTGAATTGTCTGAAGACATTGCATGCCCTCGTTTCCTGCTAGATCTCTAACATTAACTAGCAGGCAGATTTCCATCTTTAGATACACATAATTTGGTTTGCATTCCAGGGACACAGCGGATAAGATGCGAGACTAAAGTTATAAGATAGCTCTGATAATGGGGCTTTGGGCCGAAAAGCTAAGTAAACCCAGTGGACGGCTTCCCCATTATTGGTGAAAAAAAGGAAAGAAAAAATGTTGATTTCTTAAAATGCAATAAGCATTTGGCATTTAAAATTCAGTGCCAAAATGTATTTCAATTTTGAAAATTCTTACTATTCAAACAGATGTATTGTTTTGAGTCTACTGAGAAAATGTCCTAACATTGCAAGAATTTAAGCATGAATTAGAAAGCATTAGCTGAATTATTTTTTTTCCGCAACGCATGAAACACCAAGAATAATGTATAATACGAAGAAGGAAGTTCTATACTAACTCTTGGAAAACTTTCGAAATTAAAATCGATATATTACATGCTTAAGCGTTTACATTAAGAAACTCTGATTACGTCAACCTTTGTTGAGAGATTCTCAGGAAGAACTGTTGCTTTAAATGATTTCTATTCATAAATTTCTACCTAATGTTTGAGAAATGTGTAAGTAGAAACACCAGTTTCAATATTATTATGTCAAACAAATGACATCGATTCACATACATACGCACACGCATACGTCTACTAACATAGTAAAGACACAGAGAGAACGGTATAGCGCAGTTCTGAGGAGAGGCCATTCGTATTAAAAGGGATTCATTTTAATTATTAAAGATTTATACATTTTATTAAAATGTATTTTACCAAAAAATGCGAAACATGCCGTAGTAGAGTTTTAAGTATTCAAACTAATTAAAACTGGAATAGCTCGGAAAATGGAGGTCTTCAAGAAATGGCTTTACAAATGGCCATCGAGAAAACGGTAGCTTTAATTTTTTTATCATAGAATAGTTAAGGAATGAATTAAGCATCCATTCATATTTTTAATTATACTATTGAAAGTATTATGAATTGTTGAATTAAAAGTAAACTAAGTTCAGTAGTAGGAGAAGGTTAATTGAGTTTTGATACAATTGAATGAAGAATTATGAATCTTGTGTGAAGAATTACGAAATCATTTGGATCAAATTAAACGCGTTCTTTATACTAGTCCACTGTATGAGCATTTAGCGCCATTCGTGAGTAACAGGTTTTTTGCAAAGTTACATTTCAACTCGTCTTCCATAAAACAGAATTTGAAAATCAAAGTTAAATTAATTTCAAGAAATTTTTATTTGTTTAGTAAACAAATGTATACGTAGATATGCAAACGTATGTATACATGAAACTTACGGGCCATATAATAATAAAAAAAATATTATGCAGTAATATATTTTAGATTTTACTACATGAGATGTAATTGAGAACACATTTATCATCTTAGTTTATTTCTCACAAAATTCTTAATTAAATCACTCACTATACAAAATATTCTTTCGTGTTGATTTCGCTGATGAACCAGTTTAATGTATTTTGAACGTTATTGAACTCAAATAACTTTTTATTAGTCCAAAGGGATTTAGTCCCGAAGGACTATTACTTTCGTTTTGCGATTTTGCGTTGATTCACTCTGAATGCCCGATTCACTTTTCAAATTGTTGCCACTAAATGTTATCGCTCTGCATTAAAGTTTAAAAAATGAAAAATGGTCAAATGAATAACGTATTGTTCTAAACTGTTGTAAACGTCCGTATCACTTTTCAAACTGTTGCCACCAAATATTATCGTCCTGTGTTATATTAAAAGAAATTAAATAATGACGAAGCTGCATAAATGTATATCTGTTTCTGGCATTGTAATTAAAAGAACGGTACCTAGAACCATCAGATTTTGAATAACGTATTTTTTCTCCGAATATGGGAGCCCAAATTTGGAAACTTGTTTTATTATCAATTTCATATTTTGTAACACTCGTAATAAATTTTTTTATTAACGATTTCAAAGCTAGCAACAATGGCAACATTGTAACGAAGGAAAAAAAAACATTACTGTGTATCTAAAATTCTAAAGATATGCTCATTTTAAAATTATTTTGCGATATTGATGTTGAATTGAATTTTATGGTTTAAGTGAGAAGAGCGTGATATTTAATAAATAAAGGTAACACTGAAAACGTTAAAAAAAAACCTCTTTGGGCGTAATTTAAAATCTTAACTTTCAGATTTTTTCCTCAATTACTATTTTTAGTCCAAAGGGATTTAGTCCCGAAGGACTATTACTTTCGTTTTGCGATTTTGCGTCGGAAACACAAAAACGGCGAATCACTTTTCAAATTGTTGCCACTAAATGTTATCGCTCTGCATTAAATTTTAAAAAATGAAAAATCTGCATAAATGTATGCATTTTTTTTTTTTTTTTTTTTTGACGTAGCTTTCTCTTCAAAAATCGTCTGCGTGCGTTGCACGGGAAAATAAAAAGGAATTTTAATTACAGTTCTAAATAAATAGCCAAATAAATGTGAAATTCGTAACAATATTCTCTAAAACTTTAACGAATTTTTCATTAACAAACTCAAAGATTTCAAAGCCAGCAATACCAACGTTGTACAGAAAAACATTTTTATCTCCAGCGCGTGAGAGCGTGTACCGAAATTTCTAAAGATATGCTCAATTTAAAATTATTTTGCGATATTGCTGTTGAACTGAATTTTATGGTTTAAGTGCGAAGAACATGGTATTTAACAAATAAAGGTAACACACAGAATGTTAAATAAACGTCCCTTTGGACGTAATTTAAAATCTGAAACATTTCAGATTTTTTTTTTAATTTTATCTTAAAAGCAACATTTTTCACCCAATCTGCAGATGCAGTTACATTAAACAAATGTATAATATATGAGAGCATATGAAAGTTTTTTTCCCTTTTAATTTATTTTCACGTGGAAACAGTGAAGTTCCTCATGGTGTCTAACTTTGTGAATGACTAGGTTTCCTTAGGAGATAATTAACATACTAATATCATCACTTTTATAATCATCTAATCATTCACTTTCTGATCACAACAAATCTACGTTCCATTTCTTCTCTTACACAGCTATTTCCACTAATTTTTTTCTATCAACTATTTCCATTAGTGGTGTAAATATGAGGATTAAATAAATTACAATATATTTTTTACTAATTGTATGTTATATACTAGGAAAATGTGGCAGCCTATAGATGATGTTTATAAATTATTTACAACATCTTTTTTTTAACTAAACTATAAATATTGAATAATTATTTTGCTCTTATCATCTCTCAAAAATCTATTTTTGAATTTTACTACGTTTCCTTACTAGCAACTAAAAAAGTACTGATAAGAGCTTTGAAAAGTGTCATCCGATATTCATATATTCATCTATTATCACTGTTAATCTCTATCTTTTTATTAGCTTCTTATTTGTGATAATCATTCCTTTCTATTAAGCTTTTCAGCTTTTTTTATAAAATCCTGTATCGAATAATTTGACTGTCAAAGACAAAAGAAATTACACAATGTTTGGAAAAATGTCACTTTATTGTTACTAGCATATATATATATATATATATATATAAGAGTCTATCTGTCTGTGTGTGTGTGTGTGTTTGTGTGTCTTTCGTTCGTGGTGCGCGTAAGCTAGTAGACTCAGAGCTACGAAATTTGGTATACATATAGGAGTGCATCTAGACAAGAGCCAGTGCACCTCAAAGCGATTTTTTTCAAATTCGAATGCGATTTTTTTAACTTTATATTTTTTGATGAAATCCTATCAAATAGATAATTCTCTCTCATTATATCAACAACAATGGCACGCAGCCATTGTTGCTGATATGTCACTGTCGCCATTATAGTTGATATCAACACTGTTGCCACTCGGAAAAATGAGAGAGATAATATTGTTCAGTTTCTAAATTTAATGTTTCTCTTGGATACTGGATATTTGTCAAGAGAAGGCAGCAGGAAGTTTGTTAATTTATTTATCATAATAATTACCATGGATATTGCTTATTTCATTGTAATTTTTTATATGTAATACATTTTTATTTAATTTTTTTTTGTCCAAAGGGGGCTTTTCAAATTGCTTCCACCAAATATTGCAGCTGTGTATTATATTTAAAGAAATTAAATAATGAAGAATCTGCATAAATATACGTATATTTCTCCAAATGGGATAAAACAACGGGACCTAGAGCCATCCATTTTTGAATAACGTACGTTTCCCCCGAATATGCGCATCTGGAAACCCAAATTTGGAATTTGTTTTATTATCTTTTTCTATTTTGTAAACCTTTAACGAATTTTTGATGAACAAACTCAAACGATTTAAAAGCGAGCAATGGCAACACTCTACGGACAAAAAAAAAACCTTTTTATGTCCAGCGCCGAGAACTGTGTATCGGAAATTCTAAAGATACACTCATTTTAAAATTATTTTGCGATATCACTCTTGAACTGAATTTTATGGTTTAAGTGCGAAGAACATAGTATTTAATAAATAAAGGTAACACACAAAATAATAAAAAAAAGCCCCTTTGGACGTAATTTAAAATCTGAAACCTTTCAGTTTTTTTTATAAATTTGTTCTGCAGAGTAATATTCTGTGCAGTTTTTTAATCTAATGTTTGGTGTTACCTTTAGGCATTTTGCCGGTACATTTAAAAACCAGACGAAGGCTGGCCACGTAGCGGATAGTTTTAAATAAATACAAATAAAATTTGGCTATAGCAAATGAGTATACGTTTTTAGACTTTTTAAAAAAAATTCTGCTTTATACAGCCATTGTTTCTGATAACTATATTTCCAAAAAATTATATAAATTGTAAACAGGAAATGCTGCTGCAAAATGTTTTCTTTGACCTTAAATGAATGATGCGTTTCGTAACTACTTTTAAAAGTAACCGATAACTTATCCTGATTCATCTTCCCTTGTGTCGAACGTTATAACTTCCTATCACTTTAGAACTCGCTACCTTTTCACACAAAATTAAATGTCAGCTCTATAAATCGATTACTCTTGACTTCAAACGGAAATTGATAAAGATAAAATTAAGATTTATTACTAATACTTGAAATAATAGCACAAGTGAAAATTGTTGACGTTTCAAATGAATAAGATATCTGTGTATATATCAAAACTTTTAGTGACGATTACTTACAATAGCTGAACGGAAGCGATGAGATCTAAACAATGGTTAGAAGCGTTTCATTGTTGAGAACATTTTTTATTCTTCCCTTTTACATAACAGTACTTATAACAGTTTGAAGAGTAGAATTCATCCACCTAAAGCTCAAAAAAATGTCAGCTAGACATGGGACAACATATAATAAACAACTGAGCATCAATTATTAAACCAGTGAAAACCGGTTTACTCCGAAGTTACGTGATCAATGTATCCGCTTTACCATTTCACGAGTTCCTACGTAATAGAATTTTTCTCTTAGACTCCATACAATAGTAAATGGAATCATATTAATAAAAATAATGCAAGAGAAGCATATGTAAAACGAAGCAAATGTGAAAGGAGACACTATAATGCTCCAAATTTTAAGCGCACGTTCTTGTGGTTAAAACTCGAAAAGGATTTCTAATTTCGCAATAGCTACAGAATATGAAGGTTAAATTTTCCACAATTTTAGACTACAGTCTTCAGAGATTGAGAATTATATATCTTACATATCTCGGGAATATATCAGAGTTCAAAAGAAGACTAAGAGTTGGTGGCTTTCTAACTAATATATCTCTTAGAAGGAGAGATGTTTTTGCTGTATGAAAGCCCACGGTATCCAAAGTCATGTCTTTATACTTAAAAAAGTGAAACCTTTCATTCAACCAGAGTAAATGCTAATGTAATCAATCAAATTTATACGCTTTTCCTGCGACTAAATGCAACTATAGATGACTAGATTCCCAATTATGATCCTCCATATTAGGCAGGAGGTGGAAACTAGTTGTATAATCAACCTCAGAGAAAAGGTAAAAAGAATTCCTTTTTACTATGAACCGAGGACCTCAATCCCAGAGTGCAGACATACTCAAAAGGAGCTCTTTCAAATCCCATCGCTGAACCGACCGATTCACCGGGCGCTTGTCAAACCTCGAATGTCGGATACCACGAGGGGGTGAAGCAATTAACACTATAATACCGTGTTCATGGCCATTTCACTACCTATGGCCAAAGCCGTTCGGGACAGTATAAGCTCCACTTTTTGGCCGTAGGAATCGGGTTCGTGTTACCATAGTAAAATACCAAGCCAGTGTACGCAGTCCCAGGAACTACTGTGATAAGAGGAAGTTCAGTTAAAAAGATGTTATTAGAAAGATTAAAAAATTGATTATATAAATTATAGCAGATCTCCGCCCAACCGGTATAGTAGTTAGTGCCGCTGACTGCCGTGCCGAAGGGCCCGAGTTCGTATCCCGGAGATGGAATGAATGTTTGTAAATGTATAGGGTCAGGGCGGCATGGCAGCACTCTAAATATGCGGCGAGCCGAAAGGTCCTTTCGTGTGGTTTGGTGGAAGGGAAGAGGAGTGGGAGACCCTCGAACCCGTTCCCTTCCATCAAAACTGGGGGCGGAACTGAACAAAATCGCACTGTCACCTAAAAGGTGCTCAAGGCTGTTGCCAACTGCAGGCGTGTGTTGCGCGATCCTTGCCACGAAGAATTTCGTGGGCTTGGGTTGATTTTGCTGTAAGGCAGGTGAGCATAAGTAACAACAACAACAACCTAGCAGAACTCAATATTTTTCTGAACTCACATATTTCTGAAAAATCTGCCTTTTGGGAGCTTTGCAAGAAGTCTATTATATGCGTAGCAGGTTTTTTAAAAAAGGGCCGTGTTGTTGTATACGTGTCGTTGTTAATACGTGTCGCGCGAGCAGCAACGAGTGCTTGCGTCATGTTCCGGCATCCCTTAGAAACAACTGCGCTCAGTTGCAGCTGTGTAGGTAAACTGTACTGTCTGTTTTGTATCTTAAAATGTTCACGGTTCTCGAATCGCCCGCCTCGTGCAATGTACGGTTAGTGAAACGTTTTTGTAAGCAAGAAACCTGTCTACTGCAGACATTATCTGGCAGATTTGTGAAGTTTACGGAGTTACTGCCTTGAATGAAGGCAAAGTGCGTAAATGGGGTCAAAGACTTCAAAGCTGGCCGCGGCAACGTCCATGATGAGTCCCGCTCCAGATGCCAATCTGTCATCACAGACAATATGATGGCGTCAGTTGAAGCGAAAATTCTTGAGAACAGACACTTTGCCATAAGCACTCTTTCAAATGAATTTCCTGAAGTGTCTAGTCTAGGACGTCAAAAAGCCATGACCTCTTGATTATCGAAGCAGGCGGCAAGTTTCTATGAAGAGGGTATTCAAAATCTAGTTCTAAGGTATCATAGGTGTTTAAACAAACTTGGCAACTATGTTGAAAATCGAAAACGTATGTAGCTTCTGAAAATAAATTTGGTTTTTGAAAATTGTTTTTCGTTCGGTTTTTATTTTCTAACGGCTCTTACTTAAAAAACATCAATCGTATAATAAGGCAGCTATAAAGAAACACCACTGACAATCAGCACCTGTGTTAAACTCTAATTTTTTGGCCGTTTCAGGAATGTAAAACTTGGAAAGTACATACTGCAAAATGTGTATTATTTTAGCGTTGAGTCTGTTTTCGTAGTTTTTTCCTTCCCAGGGACATTGGAGAACTGATTCAGAGTTACATAATAAAGATTGTCTCAAGCTCAGAGTAAAATAAAGCAGTGAAATGGTAGCGACGTAGCGTGAAAGGTCTCTCAGAATCCTGAGTTTTCTTGAGGATTCACAAAACTGACTAGGAATATCGATGACGTAAGCCCATCCAGTTGTTCAAACTTTGTATCTTGAAGAACCTATCGTATATCAGAATGACGATGCACTAGGCATCTTCGCAAAATTGTTAACAGAATGGTTTCAAGAACATAAAAATGAGTTCAGACATTTTCAGCATATTGCAGAAACTCTGATGTCAAGCTTGAACCCAACAGAAGTATTCTAGAAGATACAGTTGGACAGCATCCAGTGCCATGAATTAAAACAGCTATTGTTTTACTAGAAGAATGTCTGAAAACAACTCTGACGCTTCAACAAGACTTAAATGGTATACAAGAAGAATAACTGTAGTTTATTGTCCAAAAGGGTTCTTACACCGAATTAATTAAATATTGCACTATAGAATGCAAGTATTTTAGTTTCACCGTCTAATTTCGTTTCGGAATTTTGCGTTGATTCACTATAGACGGTGAATCACTTTCTAAATTGTTGCCACCAAATATTAAAGCCCTGTGTTATATTTAAAGGAATTAAATAATGAAGAATCTGCATAAATGTATGTATGTTTCTCGCATTGTGATAAAACAAAGGTACCTAGATCCATCAAATTTTGAATAACGTACGTCTCCACCCGAATACAAGCATCTGGAAACCCTAATCTGGAATTTGAAATTTGTTTAACTATAGATTTCCTATTTTGTAACACTTTAACGAATTTTTGATTAACAAACTCAATGATTTCAAAGCGAGCAATGGCAACACTGTACGAAAAAAAAAACATTTTTATCTCCAGCGGACGAGACTGTGTATCGGAAATTCTAAAGAAATTCTCATTTTAAAATTATATTGCGATATTGCTGTTGAATATAATTTTAAGGTTTAAAATGGGAAGAACATGATAGTTAATAAATAAAGGTAACACACAAAACGTTAAAAAAACGCCCCTTTGGAAGTTACATAAAATCTAAAAGCTTTCAGATTTTTTTTTAATTTAATTTTAAAACGCGTTATTTGCACAATGCGAGTAAATCAAATGAGCTTTTGTGTTTAATGAAAAGCTTAGAATATTTTCAGGGCAGTACTGGAAAGAGAGGTTAGATTGGTGATATGTGCTCTATCTTATTTGTAATATACTAATCAACCTCTCAGCATGAACTGCTCAACATTTTTTTTTTACATCCAGCAGCACGAAAACATTTCCAGCATTTAACTGTAAGATAATGGCAAAAATCCAGATCTCTGAAAATATTGCAGTGGTAAGCAAAATTTTTGACATAAAAAATATAAAACTCAAGGTATTCAGTAGAGTGTTGAATAAGGTAAAGATATAAAGGTTACCTGCTAAGAGAACTGATGCCTTCTTGGAGAATGTTCCGGAGGAAAATGATTCGTATTCATGTTACACGGGAGGGGGAAACCACAAAACCCATCCATGCAGCCAGCTCGTTCGCTTGGACATGAGCCAAAACCAAGTAAAACTACCAGTATTCAGTGGCTCTTAACCTCATGACTACTCGCGGGACGCATTCAGTCAAGATTTAGTAGGAAGCGGATATAATTAAGTAATTTAAAATGCCACTACTTCCTGACTTTATGAAAACTATACACATGAAAGACATTCTAAATCATGTGAAGTCCTATTTCAGTCAATAAGATATTAAACAGTATTTTAAGTCAGAGTATTTTAATTTAATAAGATATTAAACAGTATTTTAAGCCAGAGTTTAAGTATTTTAAGTTTCTTAATCATTAGCTAATTTTTATAGCTTGCGAACAGTTGGTCAGAACTAAAAAGAAAAAAGACTATGTATAAATTATATCATATTTTAGTTTTCGCGCAGAAATGATTCGACAAACTCAGAAGTCAGTCGTGATAACTATTCATTAAAAGAACATTATTGGATAGCATTTCTTATTTCTTAATTTTTCTCTTGGTAATCTACGAGGAACGTGTAAGCATGAGGAATGTCTGAGATAGGTTCATATTACAGAATTTATGAGCCTCTAGAGTGTAAATGGCACTTTCACGAAATGCGTCATTTGAACTCAAAATGTCTTTTCAATAGGTTCTTCAGTATTGGTTAGCAAATTAATTACATTAACCGTTTTGATTTTAAGATAAAGAAGATATTAATATTAAGATTTAAGATAAAGAAGATAAGGCACAGAGAAATAAAGCATTCTTACATTCTTACATCAAGAGAAAAATAATGAAGCAAAACATATATAAGAATGATATATTATTGAATTCCTTTTCTCTTATCACTAGTGCTCGAGTAGTTAAGACTGCTCAATACGGGTAATTCTTCCCGTTTCGAAAGGGCTGGTTGCATGATAATTTCGGCTGTGGAGCTATATACATGGAGTGAGAATATATTCGAATATGGAGTGAGTTCCCATAGAGCCCAATATTGTTTTGTTGTGGGACTATAGTTCGAAATGTCCTGCCAGGTACGTTTTCTGTTTGAGGTCTCCATTAATTCAATTATGGGTTGAATGTCACGGTCTTCCAGCTGTTCTTTCCTGATTTCCTTGTCACTCCATCGGTCTGGATCAGCTAATGTTGATGTTGTAATTTGTCGTGCGACTGGATTAAGCAGCTGGTATTTAGTTTCGACCCTATAACAATATCGGCAGTTTTCTGGGCAAGGTTTTGTACACAAGGGGTCAGCGTTTCCGGGCGATTATCCCTTGCGATGACGGATATTGATATCATGTTCCTGGAGTCTCTGTATCCACCTGGCTATCTGACCCTCAGGCTTCTTGAAATTTAAAAGCCAGGCCAATGATGCATGATCCGCGCGGAGCAGGAATTTTCTGCCTTATAGATAATGATGGAGATGTTCTACGGCTTTGATTATCGCGAGCAACTCCTTCCTGGTGACCTAGTAATTCCAGTCCGGTTTTGATAGGCACTTGCTCCAATAAGCCACTATACGTTCTTAGTCGATAATTTCTTGGGAAAAAAATAGCGCCGATACTTTCATTACTTCACGCGTCCAGGTCGAAAATAAATAGTCTGTCGAGCTGAGGATACGTCAGGATTGGGGCAGATGTTAAAGCCTCCTTCGGGTTCTTAAATGCATCCTCACATTTTTTGTCCACAAGAACTTTTGCTTGCTCTCTGTCAGCTTGTGAAGGTGTCTTGCGATGGAAGAAACGTCCTTCACGAATCTCCTATAGTAAGTGCAAAGCTACTTGATTGGCTATACGAACTGCCAAATTCCTTGTCCGGTAGTTAAATGCCGTCATTTCTCAGTCACCAGGTTGTATTTCTACCTTCCAATACCCACTCTTTAAATCAAATGTTGAGAACCAATTGCTTCCAGAAAGAGCGTCCAGTAAGAGTGTCCAGAATATTGTCAATTTTAGGAAGAGGGTAGCTGTCTTTCTTCGTAACCTCATTCACCCACCGATAATCAACGCTTGCTTACTCTATCTAGTCGAACTGTCTTTCTTTCTGACGGGGACGATGGGAGATGCCCATGGACTTGCTGAAGGCTCGCTGACATCGTTTTCTTACATGTCCTTTAAAAGTGTTCGTAACTTTTCCTGTTTAGCAATCGGTAGACGTATTGGATGTTGCTTGATTGGTGAATGATCACTGCTATCGATTCTATGTTGCGTCAAACTGGTTCGACCCCCGTCAGAAGACCAGCTGGAGAACACATCTTGAAGATCTTGAATAACATGTTCGGCAGCATTCCTCTCTTCATCGTTTAATTGTGTATTCTGCAATAACTCCGATGTAATGCTCTCTGAAGACACGGATTCTAGAATTTTAGTGTTTCTTTCAACGTTGGTTACGGGAATACATGCTATAACCACTTCACCTTTCTTAATAACTCTCCCCTCGTCAGTTACATTGGCAACTCTCACCGGGATAAGAGTCCTCGACAGATCGACGAGTGCTGAAACTCTTAGCACTCCATTCGGGCTAATTCCACAACGCCGTAGCGGAAATTTCTATTTAAGGGTATGGATTCAGGAAGTTAAATTGCTGTTCTTGTCGGTTTTCAGCTATGAGTTTGTGGATAAATTTCACTCCTTCATCAATAGTCCCGAATAAGGCGATGCCATCTGAGGCAGAATGCAGTTCGTTATTTTTAAAGTCCAAGGAAAAGTGTACTTTCTTAGAAAGTCCGATCTGAGTATGCAAGGCTCTGTAATCTCTGCCACATAGGCCGTGTGACGGTAGGCGGCACTTCCAAACGTGATGTTAACGTTCATTTTTCCGTCCATGTCGATCTTCTCGCCGGACACAGTCTGGAGGGTAACGCAGGGAAGCGTCCAGATGAGTTTGCTTTTCAATTGTTGAGCCACATCTTTTCGAATGATGGGAACATTGCCTCCTGTATCGACGGTTATATTACAAAGGAACTCCACTGATGAAAAGTCCGTTACTGCCGCCACTCACTGCAGAAATCTGGGGCTTTTCGTTATTTGGCAACCTCCGCCCCGCGAGATTGCCACGAATTAGTTTCCTTCCTTCTTGATAGATGCGGTCTTAACAGCCATGCCCTGGGGTGTTCTGGAGTTTCTTCGAATGCGCCCTTCAGCACCGCATTTCTAGCACTTTACTGTCGGTTCCTTGTCACCAGTATTCCGTTTTAAGGCATTCACGTTTCTGGTTAAATCATCTAGGCGTGCAGTCATTTGATCCACTTGTTCTTTCTAGAATGTCAGCAGCTCTGATTGAGTGATAGTCTCTACGGGTGGGTTGCTGGCTGCTTCGAATTTCATGGCGTACGCCAGAGCGCTTTTTAAGTCCTTGACATTTGTCATTTGTAGAGCTTTCTATATTTCAGGATCCCGGAAGCCGTCGATAAAGTATTGCAAGAACAGCATTTCCCTTGTTTCTCTTGAGCACTTCGTAAAGGCGAGGTGAGACAGCCTTTCAACATTCGTGGTGAGTTCTTGAGTGTTTCGGTGGGCTTCTGTTGACGGGATCCCCCCGGAGGTTGACTCAGGAGAATTCCTGGGAAGTACTGGCTAGGATCTGTACTTAGGCAGTCTCAACCACGGGAAAAAATTAACAGTCTTCACAGGACTAGAGCCCGAGTTTATTCTCAGGTTGGTTCAGGCTCGGCAGGGACCGTACTGGTACTGTCTTGTCGGTTCCTTTGGCTGCGTGTGGAGTTAGATCGGAGATCACCGACCAAGTCGTCGGGGATTTGGCCCTCATAGTTTCGATACGGGGACCCTGTGTCCCATTGCCTTTCATAGGGCCGGGCCGGGACTGTGGGGTCTGCATTGTCGGCGAGGAGGTCTCAAGAGCTTGGATAGTTCACCTCGAAAGGCAGCCCCAGGTCGAGGATCCATCTCTTGCGTTCTGTAGTCTTTCAAACATTTCTCCCCGAAGCGCAGCTCCAATGCGCCGGGTAGAGCTTCGAAGTCTAGTCTCTGTGTTTCGGGAAGAGTCTTCAGGATATCCGCTGCATATGCTCTCACAGAAGCGGCGAGATGACAGGCCTTAGCTTGGAAATCACACCCATTCGCATCCGCAACTATAGAAAATTGTGTCTTGTACACTTGCCAGGAGGTCTTCCCATCATATGTCTATAGCTTCAGAGAGGGACGAGCAGGCATGGGTAGAAATTTAAAACGATCAGAATTGCTTCCTGCCGTCACTACAAATTTCTTTAAAGTATTAACTTCTTTCGCAACTGCGGAAACCTTGTTATCAATTTGTTATTCGATTTGGTGCTGGTCGGCAGAAACTGTTCCTTCGGTTCGCTGCTCCACAGCCGAAGCTCTGATTCATAGCCTATTCCTGATCAAGAAGCTCTGACAGTAGCAGAGATGATGATACAGCATTGGATTTCCAGGTTCGGACTGCCTTTTCAGTTACATTCAGATCAGGGATGGAATTTTACCTCAGCAGTAATAAAAGAACTCTGCAACCTACTTGGCATTGACAAAACCCAAACGATTCCTTTACATCCCCAGTCGGACGGCATGGTAGAGAGGTTTAACCAAACCATCCTTTAATAACCTCTCATTAGTGGTTTTCAGAAACCAACAGGACTGGGACAAGAAGTTATCACTGTTTCTACTGGCTTACCGCAGTGCTGCTCACGAGACTACCGCCTATTTCCCATCTCAGATGCTCTTTAGTCGTGACCTTCGTCTGCCATATGAGCTTTTGTTTGATCATCTTCCGGATGCACCTTAATCGCCTGAGGAATACATTCAAGATCTCCAGGCCCGGTTTGGAGTGATGCACAACTTTGCACGCGAGCGAGTCAACTTGGTGGCGGAGAAGAGGAAGACCCGATTCAACACTAGAGCTACTGGACATCATTTCAACGAAGGAGACAAGGTGTGGTCGTGGAATTCGACGCGACGAAAAGGACTCTGTCCGAAACTACAGTCACCTTGGGATGGTCCGTACACAGTCCTAAACAGGCTGGACGATGCCGTGGTTCGGATCCGTTAGTCACCGAACTGTAAGCCTAAAGTCGTTTATTACGACAGGTTAGCTCCTTACTATGGCCTTAGTACGTAGTGTATATAATTGAAAAAAGTAATGTAAATACTATAAGACCATGGTCATTTTTGTATTTAGTTATCTGATAGTACTTGATTTGTATTTAATATTTGATAGTATTTCATTTGTATTTAGTATTTGATAGTATTATATTTGCTGAAAGTTACTTATTGCAATTATTGTTTAGTTTGTTATTGTAATGTAACGTTTATTATTATATTGATGCCTTAGTTGTAAGTTTGGCTTCCTGTCAAGGCACTGTACTGCCCGGGACGTGCAGTCCTTGGGAAGGGGGCAGTGATACGGATTTCGTATTTATTAATTTATTAACTATTTATTTAGAATAGTAATTAAAATTGTTTTATTTTTCCGTGCAACGCAGATGAATTTGAAGAGAAAGCTACGTCGGAAAAGTAAAAATACAAGAGCGTATAACCAGCAATAAATACCAAGCGGAGCATTTAATATTTAATAAATAAATATCTCGTAACTGCTGTTGCCATCCAGAAAAATCGAGAAAGTAGATTTTACCAGAATGTTCTCGTGAATAATTAAAAAGCTTATAAAAGCCGAATTAAAACACCTCAGCTCAGTTGCTGTTGTTTTAAGCGAACTGTATTGTTTACTTAATGCTGTTATTAATTGTAGCGAATTCGCTGAGAGATGGAATAAGTTTCACTGTTTTGAATTGAGTTCTGTTTAAAGTTTGAGATATTACGATATTGTACGAAAATCTCTGAGGAATATTTCAGCATTTTGTTTTATTTATTGTGAAAAGAATAAATTATATTAACTTTTTATCCACTTGTGCATCTAGTCCATTATGATCCCGTACGCACGCAACACTATGCAACACAGATTTGCCATTTATGCCCTGTACTTATAAGAAATGGAGTTTCCATTACTAAATACTGTAAAATTAACTACTGATTGTCAAAAAAGTTCAGATATCCTTCAGTAGCTAATACTCAGCCAAGATTAAACATTTTGTGCAAAATTAAACAAGTACATCCATCTGAATAATATACACATTTACTTTTCTTGTAAGACGTAATGTTATATACTAAGCTGTAAAATACTAGTAGTTTAAACAAATATGAATTGCGTTGTGTTTGTACCCTTTTAAATTTCGTTTCAACAACCCGAAGAGCCTTGCTACTGGTGAAACCATGTTGTGTAATCAGAAATTCAAGTAAACACATAAAATCAATAATACTAACTTAGTTTATTACTTTCCTTAAAACACTGATATCAAACAAATTTACTAACATAAAATTATACTAGTCCCCGGGAACTACCTTATTTAGTTTAGAAAACAAATAGCTAAACATTTATATATTTTCCACAAATACTGCAATCTTAGACAGTAACCACTTCAATTCAAATACTATTGTTTAAGTAATAACTATTTTTATGAGTTAAGATACAAATTAAAATTTTCTATTTCATTTTTCAGTTGTAAGGTTCTTACACCTTATTTATCCCAGAACAAGAGAAAATTCAAATAATGAAGTACAGAGTTAAGTACCTATAGTATTGCACCATAAGGGGAAAAAAAAATTATACCTTTAACTAGAGCAATTTAAGACTGCTCACAAATTTCTTCAGATCTCAGTTAAATCAGCAAATCTTCAAAAATATTAAAGATTTAAATTTTCTACCTTTCAAAATTCTTTACAGCAAACATTTAAATAAAAGTTAAATTCTGATAATAATAGAATCTTTAAAAAAATTCAAGAAATAATTAAACCAGAGAATTTTGGATGAAAAAAAAATCTTTAAGAATTTAAGTTAACATTAAAGTTCAAAAAGAAAAACTTCTTAACTGACGGAAGATGTGAACCTGGAGATTTGGGGGTTCGACGGCAGCTTGGCGGACACCGAACATTCGAAGAATACCCAGTACGCAGGAACTTGGAAGTTTCATCCAGCCTTCTGTATTACGAACTTCAGAGCCATCAGGAAACTCAGGTCGGAACACAGGTTGCTTGGCTATTGATTTTTTCTGTTCTTATAAATTGAAGAAGCGGACTGAGTCTTCATCAGATGGTAGAATTGACGAAGAAATATTTACTTTCCATTTTGAAGGACATTATTTCTGTGGTAGTTGAAGCATGGAAATATAATTTTCTTTCATTTCCTTTTCTATTGCAGAATTATTTCATTTACATTTTTGAAGGACTATTTCCGAAGCCATGGAGTAAGACGTGACAGGAGCCATAAGCCCCCCGTTAAAAAAACAAATTCATCCTTTCTGTTGCAGCAACAAGATGCCCAAGGCGCCCGAGAAAGTTATCTTCTTGTCAGCCGAATGCAAAAACGAAAACGTCCCAACAGCTTCGCAATCCCACCTGCACCCGCTTTTTGTCAGGTCCGGACACTAGATATCGCCAAAACTCGCCAAAAGGGTGAATAAACTGAAACTCTACCCCTCACACAAACCCCTGCTAATATCGTCCAAAAATCGAGGAGTTGAACTGGAACAAAAATCCGAATCTCGCCAAGCCCGCCAAAAGAAGAACCAAGAATTCGACGTAGGCGTGGGAAAACCAGCAAACCTAGGCAACGGACAAAAATTCCTAAGCAAAGGCTTGGAAATCAACTGCAAAAGTGACGCTTTTCAATCCTTTCCCCCTCAACCAAAAAAAATACTCGAAGTGCAAAAATTCGTTGAATAATTAACTGTAACTTAAAAACTGTTTAAGCTAGAGACTTGAAAGTACTCTTAAATTAAAAGGCTAATTTTTCTGCATCCAATGATATAAGTTAAATGAGAATCAACCTAAGTTAAGTAATTTTAAATCAAGTTTATTACCTACGAAAGCACCTAATTCCATTGTCTGTTTCAACGCGTTTACGAGTAACCAGTGGAAGAGACGTACAAATCTTAAAGTACCAAAACCACTAATTAAAATTAAACCAAAGCAAATATAAATACAAGATATTAAATAAAATAACGTTGTGTAGCATAAATTTAGAATAATGAAAATTAATCTTAAGTCAAACTTAAATAATTAAGTGTTACATGAAAATTTGCTACACAACATCACTCAGCCAAGATTAAACATTTTGTGCAAAATTAAACAAGTACATCCATCTGAATAATATACACATTTACTTTTCTTGTAAGACGTAATATGCAGTAAGATTATAAATATACCGAAGAATTGTCTAAAATTAAATTTCGTTGATTTGCTGTTAGTTACTTGAGTATTTATTCTAATGTATCAAGGAATCACTAAAATCATTCTAGAGTAAATATAGTAATTAAATTAATAATTCTAAAGTAAATACAATAATTAAATTTCAAGAAGCCATCAAGTTGACAAATGATATAACTGGGAAGGATATGATTATCTGTAGGCTGCCATTTTTTAGACATGATCTAGTCGATGAGGCTATAGGGATTTAAACTTATTTTAAATAACCAATTTAATTTAATTTTTTTACGTACTTTTCTATAAGACTTCATTTCCCCTACTTGTCAATGCCAGAATATTTAAACTGGATAGCGCGCGTGAATTTATGCAAATTGTACTTTAAGGAGAAAAGGTTTAAATACCAAGTTCTAGGGAAAGTTAGAGAATGTGAGCGAACACTGTGCTTTTGTAGCGTAAGCTTCTGCTTGGCATTTATTGCTGGTTAAAAAAGCATAACAGCCATTACTTTGCTGCCACTATATTTTCAACGCTCCTTTTAGGAAGCAGGATAGTCTGAGCCCTGTTGCGTAATTCTACTTATCTGTTAATATCTTCGAATGTTTTTAGTTTAATTCTTGTTATTTGAGTTATCGCCCAAGTGAGGCGGAGTGTGTTAGCGTCAAGTCAGCTTATTGTGAATTTTAAAATAGTTAATAAAGGGTTCTTTTCCCCTTCTCCTGTGTTTCTATACGTGTCTCAGCTGTTACATTACAAGATAGACCAGAGGGTCTTAAGAGGTTATTAATAGAAACTTGGTTTAGAAGAACTGCAGTATTAAATATCTCAGTCTCATTCTAGATTAAAATTTCTCTCACGAAAAACATACCAGCTATACGTACGATAAAGCTCACTAGATGGAATTAATTTAAGGGTTCCCGAAAGATTTCAGTGAAACCCTTTCTTCTTCTTCCTACTCCCCCCCCCCTCTTAAAATTTTCTTAAGGGTAAATTGGTGATAGACTATTTGCTATTAACATAGAAATGCTTTAAGTATATAAGCATTACGGTATATCAATAAATATAGCTCCATTGAAGATATTTTAAGGCAATCATTTAATGCCAGTTACCAGTGGTCATCAATAATTTTGGCACATAGTAATTAAGGATTGATTTCTATGTATCCTTTACGTTCATATGAGGTATGCACGCACACGCTGATTTCTACCCACAGTTCCTGAGAATATCACTTGATACTATGTTAATGCTTTTAAATAATGTTTGGTTATCTTGCAGTTTAAACTATGCGTGAAGAAACATTGAAACCTAAATGATGAGAAGTTTTTTTTATTAATTTATTTTTTTTAATTTAAGCTATTTTTGTACTTTATATTTCCGGTTTCTATACTATCTGGCTCCCAGTTAATTGTAGTAAAATTTAAAAAAGGATTATAATATTAATAATGCAAGAATACCGGCACCATTTTTTATATAATTGCAAGGGTGAAAGAAATTTTTTAAATTTAAAAGATCCTCTTAGATTCAGTAAGCAAAAATAAATACCATTGACTGCCGTACCGAACGTCCCGGGATTGAATCCCGAAAAAAGCATTAATGTTTGTAAATGTACAATGTCTATGCGGCATGGGGAACACGCAAAATATACGGGGAGCCGAAAGTCATCTCGAGAGATTGAGAGACAGAGATGGGAAACCCTCTTATTCACCCCCGAGGTGCTTGCTCTAGG
Source organism: Stegodyphus mimosarum (assembly GCA_000611955.2). NCBI lineage: Eukaryota > Metazoa > Arthropoda > Arachnida > Araneae > Eresidae > Stegodyphus > Stegodyphus mimosarum. The sequence goes on along the minus strand of KK118019.1, from coordinate 174,066 downwards.
GGGAAATTGAGTCGAATTGCCTCCTGTATGGTTCTTAAGGCTCTGCCGAAACAGAAAAAATAAGTAGAACATTTGACGTTATTTTAAAAATATATATGTTAATATTTTATTCAGGAATCAATGGTAGCATCTATTGCAGAATGCATTTGTTTTCTTGGTGAACAGAATACTGCAAGAAAAATCACTGCATCTAAATCATTAGTTTTAAAACTTTAAAATAAAGCAATTGTGATACTCTCTTTTCCTATACATATATAAGTAGTCCTCTTTTTCTTTCTCTCTGTGGCACTTATAGTTACTATTTATGAAGAGTGAGTTTTAATAAACAGATGCATATAAATCGGTCAAAACTCACATATTATAAAAAACCTTTTACCGCAAATGGTGATAAAATAGAAGAAAGAAAAAGTAACTTTAATAAAAGAAAAGAAAATCTGAAAGCTTTCAGATTCTATATTATGCCCAAAAGGGCATTTTCTAACGTTTTATGTGTTACCCTTATTTATTAAATATCATATTCTTCACACTTAAACCATGAAAAATTCAATTCAACAGCAATATCACAAAATATTTAAAAACAGCATAATAGCATATCTTCAGAATTTCCGATACACAGCCTCGCGCGATAGAGATAATTTTTTTCTTCTTCTTTTTTTTTCCCCCTCCGTAAAATATTGCTATTGCTCGCTTTGAAATCGTTGAATTTGTTAATAAAAAATCCGTTAAAGTTTTACAAAATTTGAAATATGATAGTAAAACAAATTCGAAATTTAAAATTCGGGCTTCCGAATGCCCATGTTCGGTTGGAGGACTACGTTATTCAAAATTTAATTGTTCTAGGTACCGTTGTTTTTTCACAGTGCAAGAGACATTCATGCATTCGTGCACATTCTTCATTATTTAATTTCTTTTAAACCTAATACATGGCGATAATATTTGGTGGCAACAGTTTGAAAAGTGAATCTACGCAGAAAATGAAGTGACGCAAAATTCCATTTTGAGACTAATAGCCCTTAGACCCAAAGGCTACCCCTTTGGGCTAAAAAAAATTTCATTTTAGATATGCAATCTGGGAAACTATTTTTGCATCAAGAAGTTTTATGAGCGACTGAAAGTTTCATGACAATTCTGCAAAAATGTTCCTTGCATATCTAAGCAAACATTCTCGGAAAGCAGAGAATGATCTTCTGAAGTCATACGTCAATAAAATGCCAGCTCCTCTTTAAAAATTTCACCTTTTGTATTCTCATTTACCAACCTCCAATTTCTGATAGATGAACATGGTACCCAGCGTTATCATTTACCAGGAAATTTCTGATACTAATAAGAAGAAAATGCGTTGGAATCCCAATACACACTCTGTCACAAAAAAAATATATGCAACCAGAAGGAAACGCACTACTATCACGAAACTTAACTTACATGTAGTGTGTGAGGAGATAAACAAATGATTACAAATCAGAACAAAAGAAGAATTATTAAGAAGTTATGGCATGAGAAAGGTTACAAATCCTAAGTAGTATAGCCACCTCTGGTAAGTTATACAAGCCAAAACACGGTGTGGCATCGAATCGAATTAGGTCACCTACGACACCCTGAGGAAGATCATGCCATAATGGTTGTAACTGAGTGGTTAATTCAGCAATATTCCGGGACGACTGCAGTTGTCTTTCAAGCATACCATAAACGCGCTGCATTGGCGAGAGGTCTGGTGAACTGGCAGACCACGGGAGTAAGTCATGTCCTTGAAAAACATCATTGAGAGAGTCGCGCAGTATGTGGACGAGCGTTGTCTTGCTGATAAATACTATCTGGGCGATTTGATATCATAGGCAGTACAGCCGAAGTTAAAATGTCGTCCGCGTAACTGCAAAATGTCATACTGCCTTGAAGTACTATTATAGGTGATCGTGTGTCCCAACATATGACTCCCCACACTGTCATACGTTGGGTAATCGCCGTATGCCGCAAGACAAGAAACGCCGGACCGTACCGCTGGCCTGACCGCCTCCACACGAGTGTGCGTTGGTCCTCAGCAATGAGACTGAATCGGAATTCATTGTTGAAGACCACACGTCTCCAGTCGGTCACACTCCAGCTTGCGCGAGTTCGGCAAAAATCCAATCGACACTACCTATGATGAGGGCTGAGTGGTAGGCGTTTTAATGGACGTCTTCAGCATGTATAGCGTCGGCCAGTCGTCTCTGAATGGTTTCTCTTGATACTACCGGATGCTTGGAAGGTGGTAAAGGGCGTTTAATCGATGCTAGCGACTTTGCTGGTGCGGAAGTGGCCCCTCTCATGATTGCTCGATCCTCGCTCTCACTTGTGTTCCAGAGACGCCGTGGTTCTCCGCAACGGTAGACTATCCCTTCCATGATCTATTGTCTACAACACCGAGCAACTACCATTTTGCACCGACCAGGTGGCAACTGATACGCCTGTTCTAGCAACCTACTTCTCCGATGCATACTATGTGCCCTTTATCGAAGTCCAACAAATTGTTGGTACTGCCGCCGGTTACGTCTCAGAGGCATCGCTAGTCACAATATCGTCCATCCAACTCGACAGATTCATTTGAATAGCCCTACACTACGAGCAATCATGCTTTTAAACGCTCCCAACTGCGCATCTCATATGCGCATAGCGCGCTTTTCTCATTGCCGTCGAAATTTAAATCATTTGCGTATCTTTTACCAGACTACATCCTTGCCAAGCTTGAGGATTGTGGTTCCATTTCTTCTGGGTTAGCACATATTCTTTTTTTTCTATGACAGAGTGTATTTAATGACTTCTGATGAGCCTTCGACAGAAATATCTTTCAGGCCAGAAAGACTCACGTACTTCCATGTTTAAAACGATTTTATATTTCTATGCCTATATAAACATATACATTTTCAGTGATAAAACAAAATTCGTACTTGATAACGTACTTGAATTCAACAAATTCGTGCAGTTAAAGTCATATATTTTGATTCCTGTTTGAAGTAAAAATTTTATTACATAGAATCTAGGATAAAACCATCAAATAATAATAATAATAATAAAGAAAATAATTACTAATAAGCAAGCTAAATCGTTTGTTAGTATTAGAAACTTCAGACGATTTGGCAAGAGATTTGCTTACAGGGGGAGTGATGAAAGGGCACTCACTTTCAGGCATATATATTGGGTTCTGAAAAAATAAAAAATAGAAGATATTACTCTTTTATCCTTTCTCCTCAAATTGTTATTAAACTAAATGAAATGCAGATATGCTGTTATTACAGATTATGAATTATACTTAATGAGATAAGACAAATCATAAAAAAGATATTTATTTGCCGTACCATGCTGTTTTATTTTATGCAGCACTATAAGGTTTATAGCAACCTCTTTAATTACATACTGTAATATACTAAGTTTTGGAACAACATGTTTTATTTCATGCAGTACTGTAAGATTTATAGCAACCACTTTATATAAGTTTTTAACGAAGACTTACATAATAATATGGTTACTCCAACCTGCTGTTGTCGTAGCTACAGAGATGATTTTACATTAGATTGTTGACTTATAGGTCCATACTGGATGATTATTATCTATTTCTTCAGTGACTAAGTACACAATATACGGTTAATGCACATAAAAAGCCCGATGGGTTTTTCCCTCCTTGATTTTAAGGACTTTATAGTGGAAGTGATTGGAATTTAGCTTGTTTAAACTTCAGATCGAAGTTGCATTTGTTTAATTAGTTGAGCACTACTATAAAGGACTTAGTTTTGTTTTTACATACAACTTTAATTTTTAGTTATTACTCAAAGTTACACATAATATTTTTTAATAGTACACCTCCCTTATTAATGAATACTTTCTCTAAATGATGAGATATTTTTGACGTTTGAAAATTAGACTTTGTACATTACTAGTGCTTATTAAATGCAGTACCGAGTATAAGGTAAGGGTTTTCTGGTGTCTAGAAATCGGTCAACAAACGAGTATAGAGTCAGCTGGATATTACTAATAAAGAAGCTGTTATTAATATTCAAATCCAATGGATGAATTAGAATTGTTATAACGCTGTACCATTTCTTATCAATATACGTCTCTAAACAATGAGCATTTTCATTATCATTATAACCTCTATATAAAATTAATATAAAAAGCAGGTCGAGGACGAGCAATTAATTTTACAAAGTAGGACAAACTCGATGATATATAAACGAAATAGCAAAACCTTTATGAAAATTTTTAAGTATGCGTCACTATAAGGTGTTTAGACTTTGCTCCAGACCATAAAACAACAACTTTATCACTGCATTTAATCGATTTTAGTATCTTAAAGATCCAGAAAACAAAAAAACTCCACCAAAAGCCGAAACAACCGGTTTTTTTAATGGATAGATAAAAATAGAGCTTCACAATTTTAATTCCACCTAGTTTCCAACTCTTCCAAACACTAGACCCAGCAACGCAAACACTGAATAGCTTCACGTAACATTTAATTACAAAAGAACAATAACAAAATAGGAAATTCAACTTCAAAAGGGGGGAAACTGAAGTACCACTCGTTCCTTATCGAATTTGGCTTCCATTAAAAGATCGAGGAGTTTCTCATACACATTCTTGTCGATTTGGCTGCACTGAAGATGAAAATCATTTTGTTTTTGAGTACCGCTATCCGTTATCACACACAGCAAACAAGATAAAAAGACTTTTCTGTATGTCAAACATGGAATTTATTGTAAGCTCGGCTACCGCTGGAAGACAACTTACGAATCCAAGGCTAACTATAGAATTATATTTTCAGTTGAAATTCCCACAACAAACAGAATTTCGCAATAGAAAATACGTTTAAATGATTCTGAGCTAAAGACTCACTACAAAGCAACGTTATGGCAACATTTTGGGTGCTTTTTATCTTTTCCAAAATGATTGAAGGAATCAAAACACAGAAAATCTCCCTGTAATAAGAAAAGTATTGTGAGAATGGCGCAATATACTTCTTGCAGAAATCTCAGAAACATATAGGCTACCGCCTCGAAAAAGAGACCTCAAGCTAGATCTATGGGAAATTAGATGAAGCAGTTTCTGCAGAAGACCATGGTACAAATCAGAGCTTTTACAATTTACTCAAACCTTTTATAATATGTAATATAACGTAACTTAACATAATTGTAATATAAGATAATTATGTTACCTTATATTACAATTATGTTATATCTCTGTAAGTCTGAAAGTCTCGAAGTCTCTTCTAAAATCTCTATCGCTCTGTAAAATTAGATCTCTCCAAGTCTAAGAAACTATTGTCGTACGTAAACTGCTATTTACGCCAAGGAAGTTGGTTCTTTATGTGGCCTGACAAATTATCTTTTCACAAGTGATGTATTATTCAACATCTAGAAGATCTTTAATTTATCCTCCATATTAAAACAACAGGAAGCTTTATTATTATTATTGAGCTATTAAAAGCTGAAATCTAAATAATATATACCTTTGTCTAATTTTTAACAAGATCTCTGTTTGATATAATTTATAGCATGTCAAATTTCTGTGACTTCTAATATAGCCTAAGCGTTAGTTTTTATAAACCCTTGCTGGCATTATGAATATAGTCATGGGAAGTTCTTTCCATCATCATATATTATGTACTCCGATGCAGAAAATCGTGTTAAGTTCATTCTAACAATGATATTTTTATACACATATGTATATATTATAAGGCATTTTCTCCTAATTCTTTCTTTAGGTAAGAGGGAGTACATAATGTATTTTCTCTCTCCTTTCTGCATGCCTTCGTGGTGTAGTGATAACACACTCGGCGAGTATTCGAGGAGTCAGAGTCCCGGCGAGGGCATTCCTCATTTTTCTTGTCTCCTGCCTCAAAATAACCTCTGTCTCTACAATATACATATAATTATTGTAGAGACATTAGGTTATTTCGAAGCAAGAGAGATAAAAAAATGAGCAATCCCCTCGCCGGGACTCGAACCTCGGACCTCTCGAATACGCGCCGAGTGTATTGACCACTAAGCCACGAAGGCATGCTAAGAAGACGGGAGACATACCTTATGTACTCCCCTTTTAAAGGGCGACTGAGGATTACGGGACTCAATCGCCAAATCCTGATTGTGGAGAATCATCAACCATCACCTTTTATTTTTTTTAGTTCGGGCGCCACTGTAGAGACATCAGGATTTTTTTTTTAAGCAGGAGAAGTGAAAAATGAGCAATGCCACGCCAGGACTCGAATCTCGAACCTCTCGATAAGCGCCGAGCGTGCTGACCACATCACGAAAGCATGCTAAGAAGACGGGAGAAATCCCTTCTTCTTAGCATGCTTTCGTGATCAATATATATATTCAATATATGTATATACATCAAAATATAATGCGTGATGTATATATAATATATTCAATATATATATATATACATCAAAATATAATGCGAGTCAAAGGCTCCCAAGTTATAATCTAAAAAGTATATGCCTTTATTTTCCCCCTGATCTCTTTTGATTTAGGTGTACAATGTTAAACGGTATGATTACCAAATTACAACAATAGTGAACAAAAAATATCTTTTTCACGAATGTTCTAGAAACGATTGCCATGTTCTTCAATGTGCTTGCAACGTATCTCCACTTCAATGACTTTGGTAAAACTGTCGCTAGTTTTATTATTTGGTATGCCTTCATGACGGTGCCGCACCCTTATGAAACTCGGCCAATGTTTGAAAAGCTTGAATTAAAATACGAGATGAAAATATTTTTTTAACAAGATAAAAATGATGGTTTTGTTCATTCGTTGGAAGATAAAATATGGTGTGTTAAACTGGCTGATATGCTAAACTGGCTGCTGATATTTTTGTTATTTTGAATAATATAAATTCATGTATGCAAGGACAGAAAGAAAATATTTTAAAGTCTACAGATAAACTGGTAAAATTCCCCCCCCCCAAAAAAAAATTTTTTTATGGAAGAAAAAAGCGCAGGAAGTTAATTTAGAAACGTCCTAAAAGACTCCTGTAAAACTGTTTCAAAAGACTCCTGTAAAACTATTCATAAAATTGTTATAGACGATTTGACAACACTCAAAGAGAGAGTTATTCATTACTTTCCAAATTTAAATACAAAACAATTTGAATGGGCTCGTAATCCATTTGTGATAACGGATACATCTGTATATGAATTAACTTTGAATGAAGAGCTAGAACTAATTTCGCTCTGTAATCATCGAGATTTAATTTCAAAACATTTGAAAGATCAATTAATTCATTTTGGATTAAAATTAGAGGCGATTATCCGATTACGGCCAAAAAAGCTTTAAAAATATTGTTACAGTTTTCTACATCTTAATTGTGTGAATTCGGATTTTTATTGTTAACAAATATAAAAATGAGAAAACGATCCAGACATCTGAATGTAGATGACGAAATGAAAGTAGCGTTATTATTTTTACGAGGAAATATAAACTAAATTATCAAAAATCACCAAGCTCAAATTTCACATTAGATGCATTCTTATAATTAATTTGTAATTACTTAATAAAAATTTTATTGTCTCTGTCGTACATATTATTTTATTTAACATTGAAAATTATTATTATAAACTATTTTACACAGTGTATTACAGATAAGTAAAATTCTTTTAAGCTTATTTAATTGTTAGTATGCTGCCAAATTTTGAAATTGTTAAAAGTGTATTAAAAAAAAAAAAAAAAAAAAAAAGTTGAGAATCACTAATCTAGAGGGAAAGCCTGAAGACGCCATCATACTATGTCGCTGCAAAGATAGTGAAATCATCGGCTGACATTATTTTGAATTTGCTTACCGACCTAACCATTTTTACCAATGTAACTGTGAAAGCTAAAACATACAGAGGTGAGGTTTTTGATTTTTATGTCAGCATTGTTTAGGAGTGCAGTCAGTAGTAACTTCTTTGCAATGGACAACAATGTTAATCCTCATCGTCCTACATTATCGAATTGATTAATCTTGATGGGAAATCGGAGAAAATGCAGGCCTCTCCAGCGGATAGAGTAGCCTGCATTTTGTCCGATTTTAAATCCGATAGAATTTATGTACAACGCCACCTTACATCCCAAAGCCGTCATCTAGTACCTTCCAGGAGGTTCAAGGCACTATTTATCGTGAATGCACTTTGTTACTACAAGAAGTCCTGAACAATATAATACACAAAATGGAAAACCGCTGTAAAGCTTATATTTTCATCGGGGATTACTAGAACTTATTAATTCTTCCCTTGCTTCTCTAAAAAGCTGTAACTCCAAATCTTTCCTGGCCCATTTTATATCATACTTCTTATACCCTTACTAGCGGAAGCCCCCGATGCCAGCTAAGTTAGAGTAAAGCATCTAAGAACAGAGAGAACGATACCGCTGTAATTCTTCTCTAATAACGATGCAAAATGTATGATTCATAGTCATACATTTTGCAGTCTCATGCGAAATGGAGCCCATATAAAAAATTTCGATAGAAAACTGAGCTAATTCTCTCTCGTTATATCAGCAACAATGGCACGCAGTTTTTAATGATTTTCATCTTTCTAATCGAATTGTCGTAAAAGCTCAAGTTCCTTCCAATATTTCTCCTGTAGTCAATTTTAATAGATTAAACGTGGCAAAAAATTGTTCATAATTGATCAGAAATCAATAACGCGAACAAACAAATAAACACACATTCTTCTTTACATATATAATAGATTTCGTAAAACTTACAAATTTTTTATCAACAGATTCTACGATTTGAAAGCGAGCAGTAGCAATACTTTTCGAAATAAAGCATTTTTATCACCAACGCGCGAGACTGTTGCCAATAAAAAAAATGAGTGCGAAAATTAATGTTTTCAGAGTTTTTGATTAATATCTCAGTTGATTAAAGTCGTACGAAGATGGGAACAGTCGAAATGGCTTCCCACGAACTTTTGGAATCGCTATGTAATTGAAATTTAGTGTTTGGCAATGCTATTTTTATTTCATCGTAAAATTTAGAAATTTTTTATTAACAAACTGTAGTATTTGAAAGCGAGCAGTGGCAACAACTTTCGAAAGAAAGCAGATTTTCATCTCCAGCTTGTGAGACTCTTGGCACTGAGAAAAATTAGGGCGAAAATTATCGTTGCGAGTTTTTAATTGATATCTCTGATTTTAAGTATTTTTTTTGTCAAAAGGTGACGTCGACCTTTTCCAGAACCCAGAAAAGAATTGTAGAAAGTTTGGTGACGATAGCTATAGTAGTGACTGAGTTATTAGAGGACAATCAAACACACAGACTTTCTTCTTTATGTATATATACACTCACGTTTGTGAAAATTGCAACACCATGAAGGACTTACGCGAGTGAGCTGAAATTTTCAGGAAATGCAAATGATTAGAATTGCAAATCCGTAGCGCATGCGTATGCTGAGCAGCGCCCTCTGAACGGCTGATGGATCCGAATAAATAGACGGCTGTAGCGAGGCGTGTATGGTTATCGGTGGTTATCTGCTAGTGGTAAACGTTAACTCAATCTGTACTTATGCCTCGTCGACGAAAGAGAGCGAGATTTGAACAACTTACAGAGTTTGAACGAGGGAGAATCATCGGCCTTCGTGAAGCTGGATTGTCGTATCGTGCAGTAGCCTCTCGTGTGCAGCGTAACAGCAGCACAGTGATGCGCGTTTGGAAGCAGTGGACGGACGAGTGTCGGACAACTCGGAAATCCGGGAGTGGACCCCGAAATGTGACGTCAGCTCGCGATGATAGACACCTGGTCCGCATGGCGCGGACGGACCGTACAGCTTCCTCTAGACAATTGGCAGCACTGTGGTCAATAGCTACAGGTGTTTCATTGTGTGCTTCATCAATTCGTAGACGTCTGCTGCAGTGTGGACTGCGCGCACGGACTCCTTTATACAGGATCCCCCTAACGCACGACCATCGCCGCCTGCGGCTACAATGGGCCAATCAGCATAGAGACTGGCGTGCTGATTGGCAGCATGTCGTGTTTTCTGACGAATCCCGCTTTAATTTGTGGTACCATGATGGCCGCATTCGTGTCAGACGCTATGCCGGTGAACGCCACCTTCCGGAGTGCATTATCGAACGCCACAGTGGACGAACACCCGGAGTTATGGTCTGGGGCGCCATAGCATATCATAGACGATCTCAATTGCTACGAATTGTGGGCAATCTGAACAGCAACCGGTATATCCGTGAAGTTCTACAGCCCGAAGCTGTTCCCTTCCTTCAAAGCTTGCCAGGCGCTGTATTTCAACAGGACAATGCCCGCCCTCATACTGCTCGGATTGTTAAATCCTTCTTTGCAGCGCAGCAGGTACAGCTTCTTCCTTGGCCTGCGTGTTCCCCGGATATGTCGCCAATTGAACATGTGTGGGATGTCATTGGTCGGCGTCTTGCTCGTGATCCTCGTCCTGTTGCGTCTGCAGACGAACTTTGGGTACGCGTACAAACGATATGGAATGCTCTTCCTCAGTCAGACATTCAAACTTTGTTTGACTCCATGCCACGTCGTGTAGCAGCACTTATTGCGGCGCGTGGTGGCCACACAAAATGCTGATTCTGATCTCTTGTTCTTGTTTGTTTGCTTTGAACATTTAATCATTTATTTGTACCACTACCACTCAACTGTGTATTAAATTGCATTCAATTATGACGATTCCTTCTTGGTGTTGCAATTTTCACAAACGTGAGTGTAGATTGAAATTTCTCTTGCTATCTTGACGCCTTTTTATGTTCTTCAAAGGAATTTTATTTATATAAAGAACAATGAACTCTCAATAGTATATTGCCCGTTTTCTTCGATAACTATTTACATTCTTTTAACTAGCTTCGTAATTCCTCATCCGCAAAAGAACCTAGCTTTATCGGCGAAAAGCTGAACTAGGTGCAGATTTACAGCCTCATCTAAAATGAATGTTATACTACGAAAGAAATTCTGAAGACAGCGAAACCCGTGAAAAATCTGAGGGCAGATCAGTCGAGTATGATAGTCATGGCAACACTTTTCATCCAAACTCAAATAATATTTGTCAGATGTTTTTTGTCATTTTGACTTTTTTGTCAGATGATCAAACTTCTGTGTGGTCTTGAGTTATCGTTAGGAAATAGATTATCGCGTTATCAGTATCGGGCGGTCTGGCGTTATCAATGTCTATACGATTAATGTATCATACTCACCTGATCTTGTGCCCTCAAATTTTCACCTGCTTCCCTCTCTTCAAACTTTCTTTCGTAGTATAACACTGAATTGATATGAGGCCGTAAATCAGCACCTTGTTCAGATGTTAGCTAATAAAGTTAGGTTCTTTTGCGAATGAGGAATACGAAGCTCATTGAAAGAAAGTAAAATGTTATCAAGCAAAAACTGGCAATATACTACTGACTGATAGTTGTTCTTTATGTAAATAAAAGGCCTTTGACGAATATAGAAAAAATAGATCATGACTTTTCAGACCATCTAATACTTTTTGCAGAAATAAGCAATTCTGAATTTTGAAGTCAAGTCAGGCACAGCAAAAGAAAGATCTAGTGTAATTTCTATGTTGCTAGCTGCAAAATCTCTCACATGTAAGGAATTTTTGTAACGTTTTCTCTCCAGTGTATGGTGCTGGACGGATTAAGCCTTTTCCCAATTCAACCCTAAATTTTTATCCTCATCTCAGTGGGTGTTCCCAAACACCACAAACATAACACAGGATGAGTTTATGGCTTTCAACATTGCGATTTTTATGCCTCAAGTAATTTTTTCTAGCCTATCTTCGTCACCAACTAGCTTCGTAAACTGTACTACGCTCGTTACGATAGGAGCTCTTTTAAAAAGTCTTAGAAAAATGAGAAAGCATATTAAAATCCAAATGTGGTAAAATTTCCATTAACCTAATTAATGATGACAGGCATTTTAGACCGAGCAGTGCCCATACAAACGAAATTAACAATTGGTTTTCCAATCTACTATTTGTGATGGAAGTATAAGCTTAGACGACAGAGTAATTGATAAAATCATGATTATCAGGCAAGAGATGATGCAAAAGCAGTTACGGAGAAGCCTAAGTAAATTAAGAGGTCAATAAAAAATAATTTCCCTTCCGATGATATATAAAAATACTGTAGCTCATACATACATTGAATAAAAGTTTAGATTTTGCTGCTGATGTGCCAAATTTTCAATCCACAAAATCACGTGTTTACAGAAATTGCCATGAAGCTCTTATATTTTATCCATGAATAAAAAACCTAGAAGGCAGGATTATTCTAGGAAAGCTCTTTGAAAATTTTTATTATTTGACCACGACCACAAAGACGAAATTTTATCATTCGGAGCCGAAAGTGCAATTCATTGCTTTAAAGAAAATAGAGAGTGCCTTGCCGAAGAAACTTTCAAATAATGTCTGTCGCAATGTGACCAGCACCATCGATTTGCTCAGAATAGCAATAACTTAGTTGGCGTTTAACAATACCACACAGTTGATTAAACGAGCAGATTACATACTGATAGATTAACATATCATTATATAATATTACATTAAAATATAAGTAACTGAATGGCGAAACCGGAAATGGAGAACCAGGTACTTGACTAAAACCAGTAGCATAGTTTGGAGCTGTTTACCCCCTGAAGTGGTTTAGGTTTGCTACTCTTCTCATTACTAATAAAAATTGGTGTAAAATGTCAAAACGATGCATAAGGAAATAAATTAAAATACAGGTTTTGTTTACATTTAATTTCAGCATTCCAATGTGATATTTATATATTTATTTATGCTTCATTATCAGCAAAATAAATGATGACGTCATAAAGATTTTGTACGTATTATATCAATGCTCTGTACACAGTATGGTTATAAGATCTAGTCCTCTTAGGCCACATAAACTAATCTAGATCCTACTAATGAACCTGGAGAATTCTCGCATAGGCGTGAAGTAATACTAGCACAGAAGAAGGGGGAAAACAACCCTTTATTAATTTTCAACTATGAATAGAAAGGCACGTACTTCATGCTTTACAATAACAACGACAACTTGAGGTGGAACTTAAACGTTATTACGGAAATCAAATTCAAGTCTAACAATAATAGTGGTGGATTAACACGTCAAATTACAGGTAACTTAGGTTGACTCAACAAACCTAACAGGCGTGAAAATTTTTCGAAATGGCCAAGGAGCGTATTAGGGTAACAGGAAGGTCAGAAACAAAACGTTAGTTGGCTAGCGAAAACACGCTCTGAATAACCTCCGAGATTCACCCGTTTAAATACTCACTTCACTTTAAATTTATATCCCAGGGAGGAAATACGAGGGGAATTGAGGAGTTCAGGAAAGATAACAAAAATTTGAATAATAGGTTAAATAATTAAGGGAAACCTTACATTCTAAGGTTTCATTAAGGAAACCCATTATAGATAAAGAGTCATTAGGTGAGTGTGGACGCCACGCCAGGAGCTGACTGAATCCCTCTACAAAATCATTGCTTATCCACTTCAAAAAAGAATTGCCTATGCCATAATTGCTCACTCAACTGCTCCAGATATGCCTCACACATGATTATTAATCTGTTTCTTTTAAATATCACATCATTTACCGCAGATTTAATCTGCCAATTACTAGTCACTGGTAAGTAGTCATTACACTACTAGTATATAACTATATTATAATCCATGTGACCAAGGAGCCTATTAATCGTAAAATCTTTCCTATCTGCTTTATCTTTGGTGTTGTATTCATGTTATAAAATTATAAAATAACCCCCCAAAAAATTATTAAAAATCTTTAAATACCAAGAAATTTTGTATTTTCCCTAGCTTAGTGGTTAGCGCGTTAGACTCGAGACCGAAAGGTCCGGAGATCGAGTCTGGCTAATCGCTGCTTCATTTTTCCGAATATTTTTATAAGTTCTTTTTTTTGTCTCTTTAATTTTTCTCAAGTCATGTTGACTTCCTTTTTATTTCTCCTTAACGTCTTTCATGTATTTTTTCCTAGTTCTGCTTCCTTTTATTAACTATGATGTGGAGGTAGAGGGTTCTTTATTCTACGCACTCCGTAATAGTAATTAAACCTTGGAGTCATTAGGTTTTTTTTAAAAAGCAGGAGGCGTGAAAAATGTGCAGTGCCGGGACTCGAACCCTGAACCTCTCGAATGATCGTCGATTATGCCTCCAATACGATCTGAAGGCATGTGCAAAGGAGGGACAGAATACCTTATATAATTATGCTGATGTTATTTACGAAATTGATAAGAAAGCACTGCCGTTTTCTAGGTGATTCAAGAATACAGAACTCACTGATTTTGTGTTTACGAAATCGTGAAATATGTCTCTTACTACACTTTGTATTGCCACGTCATATAACTCTTACTACACAGTCATATAACTACACCGTCATATGACTCTTACCATGTCATATGACTCTTACTACACTTCGTATTGCTTCAATAGCTGTTCCAATTGAGATGTTTTAAAATAAAGACAATGTAACTAAATTTTGTCCAAATTGTCTATAATTAATTCTATGTTTAGAGTAAGCGTCATATTAAGAAGTAGCCTTGTACGGACGGAAAACGTCGCATGAATCAAAACGCATGGAAGAAAATGAACCGACAAATTAACTTAAACAAGTTGTTTGCATATTCATAATACACACCGTCAAAAGCTGCTAAAAAAACTTTATAAACTGAAATGAACAGTTGAGATATGTTGTTCCTGTTCCTTGAACTTCAGCTTCTCTTTTATAAATATATTATACTCTCTCCTCCTTCCGGTAGTGATAAAGACCGGTAATTTTTAAAAAATTTTCTCAGAACGGAGGGGGCGGGATGAAGAAAAAGAGACTTCAGAAACAGTTAACACTGAATAAGACTAAGACGTTTTGAATATCTCTCGCACGTATTTGAATGACTTACCGCAAGTGATGCCATCTGTTGGCAATTCGGTAAAACTTTAAATATGCCTTTTTTTTTTTTTATTGCGGCTAGACTTACAAATTACGTGATTGAAAGGGAGGGGATTATTTTCCTTTTTCCAAAATATGTTCATAATTAGAAATTTCTGAAGACAGTACTTCCAGAAATAATTTTATATGATTATTAATAACTGTAAATAAATTTCAAAATAGCGTAAACTATAATGTTACACATTGCCAAATAATGGAAGAAATAAAATTAGCTATTCGTATTGTATTGACATAAATTTAATTTTGTCATATACGATGAGTCAAAAATATTATTGCCTTCTAACAGCATTATGAAATATGTTTAAAGGATATCTGTAGAAATCTTTCAGTTCGTTCTTCAGATTCCCGGCTCTCTTACGTTGCATTTATTGCCTTCATGAGATTTAGAGATAAACCTGGATATGCGAAATTGTTAATCCTGCTATCAGTTCTAGGTTTACGGCTGCCGAACCCTTTGCAGTTCCTTTGAAGTAGCGAACAAAAACTGCGTGGATTTTCTGTGGGTTATAAAGTAATAAAAGAGAATGTGATTTAGAGCTTCACAATGATAACGGAAGATTAAGGGAAATGACGTCAAGTATTTTCCATTTTCTACATAAATTGCATAAAGTCATATCATAATATGACCCCTCCTTGACTTACGCAAATATTATGTCCAGAGAAATTTTTCATCATGTGGATAAGTGGTCTCAAATTCAGACTGAATGCAGAATAAATGCACAATCTAAAAGCCGCTGACGGGTTGGATATTTTAACAAAATTACAGTTATATATATACATATATATGTCACCTCGTTATAATAAATCTTTTTTTCGCAAAAACTTTCTTTGTCAAATGATGCAAAAAAATGTCGATAATTCAGAGCTTCCTCATGGATAAAATTTACTGGATATTGTTCGGAGAACAGCCTTGGTTGCGCCAACTTGGCTTCTTTAAGGGTATGGGCGACATTTCATCATGCCAACGGAAGTAAATACTAAAGAATAAATACTACAATAATAAATACTACAGTAATAAATACTAATAATAAATACTACAGTAATAAATACTAATAATAAATACTACAGTAATAAATACTAATTACTATACTACAATAATAAATACTAAGAATAAATACTACGGATAATAAGTAATACTAGAGATAATCCCTTAGCAAGGGAAAAGTATTACGGCTGTCTACCTAGAGGAAGTACGTCATCGAATGACAACTATTGCCTGCCATACCACAATAAGTTGTTTCTCCCTTTTTGGCGTCAAGGCTGTTCTCCGAACAATATTCAATTTACGCCTTCCATAATGTTATCCATACTTTTGACAGAAAGTATTTCTTGACGAATAATGCAATTTGTAATGCAAAACATATTCTAAAATTCACTCTATTTTTAAATTTTACCTCAATTTTTTATAACCTCTATACAATATTTATTTATAATGTAATAGCTCTAGTTCTATAATTTTATAACTCTATTTTTTACCTCCATTTTTTATAACCCAAAACATAGCACCTAAACCATCATTTGAAAATCTAACCATTTTATCCTAATTTATATTTATCTATTACAGTTTTTGGTTTTGGTTTTACGTGATTACGAGAAACTCTCAAGGGCTATCTGCCAAAGAGGAGAGATACCTTCGTGGAGGGCTTGCTAAGGGAAACTGGCTCGCATACAGGTTGCACTTGGGGAAAAACCACGAAAGCGCCAGTGCAGCCAGCTCGCTCGTAGGTTTCGAACCTCAGACCGAACTACCAGTGTTCAACGACTTGAACACTCGGTCGTTGGTGGGCTGTATTAAAGTTTTAATTTCAGAAAAATTATTCTGCATACTAGTTTTTCGTTTCGTAGGTTCATCGAAATCTATTAAAGTTTTAATTTCAGAAAAATTATTCTGCGTACTAGTTTTTCGTTTCGTAGGAATTATTTCGAAGAATTCTTCAATTACTTTACATTTCTTAGTAGCACCTCAGACGGAAACGGTAACTTGCACTCCAGCTGTGACGTCAATTCTTTCAGCAATTGCTACTGAAAATACTGCAAAATCTATATTTTTTCTTTCCACTGACATCTTAAATCATTAACGGTTTTACCGAAACGGTCCTGATTCGCACGAATGGCCAAACTTTATACTAACAGTCGCATGTTAGGTATCAGAACATTTCGAGAGCCACAACTGGATTTTTTCTAAAAGCCGCATTGTGGTATTTATATTTTTAAAAATAATGAAACAAATATTCACGAAAACAACAATTTATAGTAAATCAGTGATAATTTCATATTTTTATGTATTTTATGTTGTTGTAAGTAATTATAATAATTAATTCCTATTTTTCCTCCTTTATGAACAGAAATGTGTTTCTTCTTACGATGGTATGATAGAAATGGATATTCTTTACTCAGACAGAAAATAGGCATTTTCTAGGGATTTTTTTTCTAGTGGCCCTTTTATAATTCATGACTGGTTTTAGCAGAAGTAAACTCAAATCGAAAGAAAGGATGGTAATTGTGTTTACGAGTACAATAACGTGAAAAGTTTTTAATTCCAGTGTGGAATAAAGGACTAACTTGAAAAACAGATCCAATGATTTTAATTCATGATCCAATGATTTCTGGGGAAGAATAAAATAGGTGAAACAGGACAGGTTGCTTCGGTGGGAAAATTACTATTGGAGATTTTTTTTTTCGAATTTGAATATAACAAAGCGTAACTGGCTCGTATATATTGTTACAAAATGCCTAGCCTCGGTAAGGTAGCTTTCTCGCAAAACAAGTTTAGGGTTGCCAGAAAATGGCAAGGGAAGGCAGGGTTGCCATATTTGGCACGAAATCGCCCATTTGGCAACAAAATCGGCGATATGCCATAGACGGATGGAGAACATTCTAGAACCAATTCGTTCCGGTTTGGCCCAGAATGTTCTCGAAGGCAAGCCAAAAGCTATATCAACCCTGTCTGTACGCGGAGTAGCAGTCTAGTGTTTCATCAGTGGATAGTGAATTGCATCGAGAGTGTGCACCTCTGAGTCTAGTGTAGAGCGCATCGCGAGATTGTCTATTCGTCGAGTATATAGCGAGTTGTATATATCGTTGAGGCTATCGAGTGTATCGCGAGTTGTAGCGTGGAGAATCTCGAGAGTACGTTGAGTTCCGAGAACGACCGAAACGAGTCGGGAGCCATACTCTAGTGTTTTGCCGTGAAGCTGTCATCACCGTTATAACCTGATAGCCTGAAGGCTGTGGTGCTGATTCTTTCCAGCGTGTTTCTCATAATTTGTCGACGACTGTAAACGTGTTTTTGGAGCTGAGTAATACTGGATAATAAATTGTATTTTCATTCTTCATCAAGTGTTGTCATTAATCACTCCAAATCCACGAACCCGTACAGAACGCAATAAGTTAATATATACACTTACTTCCAAAAGTTAAGCACGAAGACGTAAAATGCAAAAAAATCAACAAATACTGCTTTGATTGACACAAAATTCGGCAGGAAACTAGCATATATATTTATGCATAAAACAAAATCAATAATTATATACAGATATGAAAACAATATTAAATTTTTGTAAGGTATCAGATAATGACATACTGGAGACTTAAACAGAATTATGTGTAAAGTGAAAATAAACAGCATAAAATGCATAAAAAGGACATTGATAGGGTATGTGACCCCCCTCATCTATATACAAAGTATACACCTTGGGACCATGCTTTCAATTAGGTGATCAACCACCGCAGAATTAAGCAATCGCCATTCTTCTTGTAGAGCAGTTTCCAGCTCAGTAAGAGTGGCTGGAGATGGGAAACGTGAAGATACAGCACGGCCGAGAGCATCTCAAATATTTTCAATGGGATTAAGGTCGGACGAATATGCTGGCCACGCCATACGCGCAATCCCTTCACTCTCCAGGTAGTCATCGACGATGTCAGCTCTATGGGGACGTCCATTATCGTCCATTAAAACAAAAGTAGGGCCAACTACTGCAGCGTACAATCTCACAATGGGTTCTAGAACTTCATCTCGATAGCGGACAACCGTCAAAGAACCCCGTTTAAACATGTGCAGGTCGGTGCGATATCCTAATGAAATCCCTGCCCACACCATAATGCTTCCGCCTCGGAATGCGTGATGTTCGGTGATGTTTTGGGACTGATTGCGTGTTCGTTGTTCATGCCATATCCTTATATGCTTGTCATCTGGCTCCAGGGAAAATCCTGACTCATCAATAAACATGACATTGCCCCAGTCAGACACATTCCAATTGACATGTTCCCGGCACCACTGTAATCGTGCCTGGACGGATAGAGGAACACAAACTCGAGGTACCCGGCATACAGTCCACTCATATGTAATCTTCGGCGTACAGTAGCTGCAGATATCGCCTTACCAATGGGCGCTGTAACCATAGATGTCACACGCGTAGAGGTCGCTCTGCGATTCCGATTGGCTACAATAGGAATATATTGATCTTCCGCGGGAGTTGTAACCATTGGGTGACCGGCTACGGGCCTTCGGACAAGTATCTGTGTGGTTTATAATTGTTTCCATAAACGTGAAATGACAGAATGATGAACGCCGAAGAAAAGAGCAACATCTGTGATCGACTGTTCTGTTTCAATGCGCCCTACAGCACGCCAG
Organism: Stegodyphus mimosarum; assembly: GCA_000611955.2. Classification (NCBI taxonomy): domain Eukaryota; kingdom Metazoa; phylum Arthropoda; class Arachnida; order Araneae; family Eresidae; genus Stegodyphus; species Stegodyphus mimosarum. Next base: position 154,491 of record KK118019.1, on the reverse strand, counting down.
CTCTCAGAATCTTCCATTTGTCTTCTGGAAGTCATAGAAACACGTATGTCTTGAAAACAAATTGTACGAAAGTTTTAAAGACCTTCTATCAGCACTTACAATCAACTTCTGTAACCCTTTACAAAGCTGGCTTCTTATAAGACTGCCTTTTTTGCATATTTCTTGACACGTAAGCGCGATTGGCTGTTACCTAACGTATTTGCATACTTCCATCTACCTCTGCAGCGAATTGCATCCTCTTCAATTCTGATTGGCTTCTGGAAATTTGAATTTTCCTCTCCATGCTTAACTTTTGGAAGTGAGTGTATATACATATGAGCGTAGCTGGCTTTTATATAACTGCTCCAGAAATGAAAATGGTTTTAAAATGAGCATATTTAAAATAAGTTTTCAGGATTTTGCATTAAAATAATAATTTAGTTTTCCTCTTACAATTAACATGAAGATCAACATACTAAATAATCAGTAATAAATACTAGTCCTAAATAATTGTTTTAACTCTTTAGATGCAAACACAATAATCAGTTTTATTTTGTTTCTGCCAAGGATGGCAAATCTGAATCTTCATATTCAGTATATCTTCAAGAAGATTTGAATGTCTAGCATTAAGATCTTTTCTCCGTTCGAATGTTTCGAATCCTAACTAAAGAAACCGACGAAAGTTTCAGTTCAAAGCTTTATAAAGAGTAGTTTCATTGACGCTCAATAGAAACATTCACTACTAAAAAATGAGTTCTGAAACTTAGCAATATTTGAATCACTAAAGTCACTTTTTAACGGGATAGAGACCAGACTGTTTCCGTACGTTATCCCACGAAATCTGCTAGAATTTTCAAACATTCAGAACACTGCGCTTCCTCGAAAATAACTCACGAATAAAGTCGATAATTCTGACACACATAATATACTGCAAATGTTAGTTCTTGGTTGTTTTAACAGCTCATGTGCATAGTACATAAACACTGCGACGAACAGAGCTTAATTTCTCAAATCAGAAGTGCCGGAGCGATATAGAAGGCCGTCAGGAAGAAGAGAATAAATAAATAAATAAATAAATAAAATAACTATAATAGAAAATAAAATGACTAATAATTAAAATAATTAAATTTTAATTTAAATTTTAAAAAATTCTGAAAGCTTTCAGATTTTATATTACAGCCGAAGGAACCTTTTTTTAACGTTTTGTTTGTTAACTTTATTTATTAAATATCATGTTCTTTGCACTGAAACCATAATATTCAATTCAAAAGCAATATCACAAAATTTAAAAATAGCGTATGTTTAGAATTTCCGAAACACAATCACGTGCGCTGGAGATAAAGAAAAAAATTTTTTTTCGTACAATGTTGCCATTGCTTGCTTTGAAATCGTTGAGTTTATCAATCGAAAATTCCTTAATGTTTTACAAAATATGAAATAGATAATAAATTCTAAATTTGGTCTTCCGGATGCCCATATTCAAGTGGAGGACTACGTTATTCAAAATTTGATATCTCTAGGTACCGTTTTTTTTCAGTGCGAGAAACACATACATTCATGCAGATTCTTCATTATTTAATTTCTTTAAATATAATGGTGGGCTCTAACATTTGGTGGCAACAATTTGAAAAGTGAAACGCCGTTTATGGTGAACCAAAGTAAAGTCCAAAACGAAATTAATAGCCCTTCTGGGCAAACTACCCATTTGGGTTAAAAACACAGATATAAATAAAAATTTAATGAATTACTAAATTGATTATAAATAGTTAAATAAAAAAATATAGGGTCTCATCTTATTTGGAACTCCAGTTGGTTCAGAAAACTAAGCGATAGTTTAGCTAGCCTTCAACTGAATGCAAGCTCTGAATTACACTATCTGAAGAATAAGCCTCTGACATACGAATGGGAGCTTTTCGTTCGTTAAAAGTTTTAATACCTCCACAAAGTGTTTGCTCTCCAGTGAAAGATAGCCATGCATTCAGAAATTAAAATCGATTTTAATCGCATATTTATTCTAAAAATAAAATTTGTCCGCAGAAAATGTATTTCATTTACATAAAAGAAGTAACTTTTATTTAGAGCTCCAGTGCGTTTCATCGAATCACGATTTACCTCAGAAACTGAGAAGTGCTGGAGACGAGCTCCGGCGCACTTTAAGCTCAGACAAAATACAATTTTTTTGTGTTTTTAACAAATACACTTGTATTTGTTAAAAACACATTCTTAGATTCTGTTACTTAAACGTAGATTTCAAATTTTGCTTCATCTAAAAACTTTTAATATTAAGCAGTTTTATTATCATTATTATTTATTTCCCTTTTCTTATACTTATTTTAAGGATTCAAGAGTTCTGATATTCGAATAGTTTTAAAATTTCCCAGGATTCGGTTTCAAATTTAAACAAATTCATGGTTCGACTTACCGTTAGCAATCCTCATCACTGCTACTAAAATACTATATATATTCATAATGACATTCAGCAAAATTTGAGATAGATCATCATACATTAGGACAACATAAAGGAAGTTTCTTGAAGTAAGTGTAGTTGAACTGCATAATAGATGGAAGCATCCAGCCATGAAAAAGAACATTCACATCAATAATTCCTACCAAGCTTTCTTATAGAAGATATATTTCTGATAGCTACATGAGCCGATTTTTTACTAATAATAGACATCTTCGGATATATTATAGATGATTTAATCTAAAATACTGTACACTCTGCAGATCAAAGAATGGGACAGTTCTATATCTTCCGTTCTACTGGACCGGTTGACGAAATTTAATTTGCGTTCTTTATGTCTCGAAAGCGCTACTTAGGCTACATAATCATTTATAGTATTGTTCTTATATAGGTATTTTGAAACAAAATCAGAATTTTTTTTAAAATGACAATCCGATTTTTCTTCCATATTTTGATTTTAAAACTAAAATTATGGTTAAACATTAAATTTTGTAAAATCTGATGAGAAACTTACCGAGAAATTAAAAAATTTATCTTAGCGCACTTTTTTCAGTTTACACCAAGAATAATTCACTTGGCGAAATTTCTAATTTATAGTAACCTATTTTCCTTTCCCTTTTCTCACTGTTCACGAGCGGGGGATAAAAGAAGAATCATTCATTTTTTCAAATAATTTTAACAAAGTGCGTAAACCACATTTGGCGTTATTATCGCTTATAAAAAATATAAGAAACTTCAAAGCTCATATATATAAATTCAGGTACCTTTTGGAAATTTTGAATAAAAAAGTTTTATTTTTTTCATGTATGCCTACTTTAAAATGATTGTAAAAATTTTATATGATACTAGCCACTATGCGGCCAGCCTTCGTCTGGCTTTTAAACGTACCGGAAAAATGCCCAAAAGACACACCTGGGACCTATGGCCGTGTAAGTTCTTCCAACTTTTTTCTCTTTGTTAAGATTACAACCCTCCTTTGTATACGGCCCTGATGTATCTCCAGAAAAACATATACATCTTGAATTTTTAGCAAATTAATTGCATGAGATGTGGATCAAACATTTGTTAAAGCATAATTTATATCCCCGTTCTTAAGCACCACCATGACAACATAAAAAATTATATAAAAATTCTACAATAAAATTAATTTTTTAAACATTTTGTTACTGGATAGTTTGAATGATCCTTTTTCTGAAATTTTGAAATGTTATGATACTTTAGGTAATCTTCTGAGGAAATGTCTCAGCAGTCACATGGCAGCCATTTAACGTGTATAAAATATTACAATGAAATAAGCAATGTCCCTTGATACAAATCTTAATTATCCTAATAAAGTAATTAAACAATTTATCGTTGCAAAAAGAAACAACTTTTTAATTTTTAAACTTTTCAGTCTTTTTTAAAAGGAGTCAAAAGGATTAAAGTTCAACGTGTCCAAAAATCAAAGGCAAATAAACAGCACATTTTTTAAAATAAGTTTTTTTAAAAAAAATTCCGCTGAAAAGGTGTTAAGCTCACCTTCCTAAATAAATTCGTATTTAATCGAGTTATTGAAACACGAAATTTATTTTAAGTTCGTAAAATAGCTAAGTGTCGAATTTCGGAAAAATCGCTTCGAGGTGCACTGGCTCTTGTGTAGATACACCTATGTACCAAATTTCGTGGCCCTGGGTGTATTAGCTTACTCGCAACACACACACACGCACGCACGCGCGCACACACACACACACACTCTCTCTTTGTTTTATTATATGTAGAGAAGATGATTCAAAAAGTATTAAAAATTACTAAAAATTACAAATTTAAAAAATAAACCAGAAAATATCTGCGAAAATTATTTGAAATGAACCCAAATTTCGAACTGCGAAAGAAAAGTTCATTCA
>KK118019.1:127473-150148 GCA_000611955.2 Stegodyphus mimosarum | reverse complement strand
AAAAAAAAAAAGATATATTAATAAATGTATGCTAAATTGAGAAGCTAAAATTTTGAGAGCTAATTTTTTAAATACTCGTGAGATTTTTACAAAACTTGGCACAATGGCACAATTTGAGTTGTAGAATCCATATGCGAGAAGAAATCGGTATGTCTTTTCTGAAAAAGCTCGATTTTTTGTCAGAATACCTATGTTAGGACAATGCCTATATCCAAGTCACGCTTTCGACATATGAAAAAAAGAAAGTTAACTTTCCTCAACTGACCCAGTAGAACGGAAAATATAAAACTGTCAACCCTTTTTTTTAATATTATATATATATGCAGAATGTACATGTCTGTGTTGTAAGTTGGATGCCACCTTTTTATATTCTTCTGGAACCAACTCCTCTTCAAAGTATATGAAGAAACTACCAAACCAACTAATAACCCTAATACAATTGTAAGTGAGGATTAAACTAGCTAGTTTCCAGCTGTGGAGGCACCGCCACAAATCTTCCAATCTTTCTTGATAATGTGCTCCTCCTAAAATATAAAAAGGCTTATACACACATTGGCCAATGAATTAGAAACCTTCGAGATTTCCATTTGAATGCATGCAGGGATGAAGAATGCAAATTTTTTTATGACGTGTGTTACACGTGGTTAGAATGCTAGTATAATTAAGGTGTAAGAGTGCTTTTCACAATGAATGAAGTAAAATGGGAAAAACGACAGATCTTTCATCATTTGGGAACAAGGGTTCATTGTTCATTCATTCACATTGTTGGTGCCCGTTTTAACACGGGCCTTGATTTCGAAAACAGCAAATGTCAGTGGGTTCTCAAAACTACCCATAACAAAGGTTTCAAAAGTTGGAATGAGAACCCACAATCTTTCTCTAGAAGACGTAACTGTGGTTCGAGCACAGTGTTCCAAGAGAGGATCGGCGTCGTGCATGAAGAATTGTAAAGCAGAACAGGGACTCTACTGCGTTTCAGCTGACGCAGATCGGCAACCAAGATTCTTCCCAACACATTTCAGCTCGAACCATGCGCAGAAAATTGCAGAGGATAGGAATACATAGTCTGGTGTCTGTGAGAAAACCACTTATATCCGCCTGACATGCAAGAAAGAATTCGTTTGCAGTGGCGTCGGGAAAGAAGACACTGGACATCTGAGGATTGGAAACGGGTAATGCCGTCGAATGCATCACGCGACACCTTAGTTTGCACTGATGGAAGACACCGAATTTGGCAGGAACTCCATGAATCCATTTTTTTGCCTTACTCGCACTGTGTAAGGGTCTGGTGGGAGTATCATGATATGGGGCATGTTCTGCTGGCATAGAAGTGGTGCTCTGGTGTTCCTCGAGGGTAATAAAAAATATCTAGATATACTGGCAGATCAAGTGCAATCTGCAATGTTACATTTTTACCCTGACGGCGATGGATACTTCATGGACAATAATGCAGCTGTACATCGTGCCAGAAGTGTTCAAAATTGGCTCGCTGAACATCATTCTGACTTCCAACATCTTCCCTCGCCACTGCATAGCACGGGTCTGAACCCCATAAAAAATGTATAGGGTATGGTGGAAAGACGCATCCGACAACACTCTCCTCTTCCATCTAATTCACAAGATCTAAAAAGCTACATAGCCAATGCATGGTATTCTCTGGACGTAAATGCACTCCAGAAGCATGTAAACTGGATGTCTAAATGAATCACAGCAGTTATCCGTGCAAAAGACGGTCTAATAAAATATCGATCTCGGGTTTCTAATTTATTGGGCAATGTGTGCATTAACTTCTGGCACCTCCTAATGGCAAGACAAGTTGTATGTATTTGCATTTGAAGGCCAAATAAGATCCCTAGATTATGGCATTTGAAGTAACAAGTGTTTTAAACGGAATGTGCGGGTGTCTGGAATGCTTTGACTGTAGAAAATCGAAGATTTTATTTCAAAACCAAACGACAAAATCCAAAAGAAAAATTTACCGCGCATTGCGTAAAGTTTGTAGTAACCAGATAATTGATCCTAGTAAAGTTTTCCTTTTGGTTACTCGGACTTTCGTGAAGAACATGCAACGTGTATAAGATGATCAAAGGCCAAAATTATCATTTAAAAGGTCAAAATATTATTTCAATCAAAGGCCAAAATATTATTTAAACATTTTTAAATAGGCCCAAACAATGTTCCAAGTTGTTTGTGGCCGTAACAAGTTTACTGAAAATAAAATGAAGATTTAATCTGCCTCGCCTGCCAGTTTCTTATTCATTATGGATCAGCATTCTATGCAATCAAAATTCTTCCTCTCAATATCGATCGTCATTATATGTAAGACAGAAAATATATAAATCAAAATTAACCCCGCAATTACCCTTCTCTATTCTAAAAACAGTAATCTCTCTTTGCACTGTGTCATTTCGAGAATGATCCATGTCAGATGATTCTTACATAATTCTGATGACGTAAATGGAACTCAAACAACCAATAATAATTTTACAGCAGTATTAATTATCCAACCAAAATGTACTGAGAATGAAAACTAACTCAGTCTAAATTAAGATTTTGCCTTGAACATAACGAACTCGCTTTCTACTCTTTGGCTCAGCTGGACTACTGTATGCTGCTCTCTTCTTATTGCAAATCTATCAAAAATGCAAACCTCTTATTTTTAAATAGGCACAAATAATGTGCCCAGTTGCTTGTGCCCTTAAAATGTTTACTGAAAATAAAATGAAGATTTAACCTGCCTCAGCTGCCAGTTTCTTATTCATTATGGATTGGCATTCTACACAATCAAAATTTTTCCTCTTCAATATGGATCTATGTTCCACACTATCAACATTTGTTACGTCTTTTCTTCTTTTCATTACATACATATATACATGCCTCTGTCTACTTAATATAGTTTTTGGACCAAAACAAAACAAGAAAAAACGTTACATTCCCTCTACAGAAAGGCGATATAAGTATCACTAATACAGGAAATGTGGCACAAGTATTTTTCATCATTAAGTAAATCAACAACATATATCTAAAAACATTTCTAAGAATTTTTATTACATTATTTCTTGTTTTATTTCACAATAAAATTTTTTATTTAACAACTGATATTAGTTCAGTAAAAAAGTATTAACACTTGACTAAAGCCATCTTTAATTACAAAAATATACAAATGAAAAATGAAATTCGTTCTTTCAATACTTAACTCTTTCATTACTAATAGTTGCCTTTACATACATAAATTTAGAGTCATTTTTTGTGATAAAATTTTAACTACATTCTGGGAATTCCAATGCATAACATTTTTCAATTTATTAAACATCTTTATGAATCAAACATGCCATTATTAAAATGTACAATATCCGAATGGAATGCATGAAAGTAATCTACACATAAACAGAATAACAAACAGTGTAGGTCACTGCACATTACATTTCAAGAAAGTGACTACCATAAGCAACTATTGACATCAGGTTGATGGGCTCGCTTTTGGAGTAATGGGTTTTCGAAATGACCTGTGGGTAAGATCTTGGGCAAAGGTGTGTCTTCTCTGAAGGGTAGTTGGCCGTCGTGAGACAGGAGAAGATAACAAAGAAGCAGTTCCTCGAATTGTTCTGGAACGAGTAATTCTTCCAGCAACAGCCATTTTGCTTTCACAATCAGAAGCATTTGATGACAGATTAGCAGTACTTGAAGAGGACTCTCTTTGCAATGCTTTAAAGTAAATATATTAAATATCAGCAGTTAAAAAAAGAGGAAGAGATTTTTCATTTTTATTTACATTGTTAATTTTACTTATGAAAAACAAAGCATAAGTTGAAATCGAATTTAATAAACATTGATACAACATTATTTAACACAAAAGTTATGATTAACCCAATTTCAAATAAACTATTTTAAAAATTTACAAAAATGAAAGTGACATACAATAAATAAAAGAAAAGAGAAACTTCTCCAGTTTCCCTATTTGAGGGTCCTATGTGACTGCTTTTAAATGTAGGAGCAACTCCAAATAATAATTAAATTCTTGTTATACTTCCTTAGCATATCCAAGGCAATTCTTTCTACAGCAGTAAGAAAAACGTTTCTGATATCACGTAAACTTACACATAAAAGTGGCATAAAAGCACCATGCTTAATATGTTGCTATCAAAGGATAATCTAAAAAAATATGCTCCCTGATTTATGTATTCAACCACTACCTAATGGGGCAATTACTTATGCTAGTTATCTGAAAATGAATGGAAAACCAGAGTTCTGAACATGAAATATGTTAGTAACAATGTGTTGTACAATGAATGCATGATGCAGTTTGGATGTGCAGTGTTGTTTAAAGCTTATGTGACTTTTGGGAGTGATCAGTTAATTCACAGACTCTAAGAGGGGAGACAAACACAAATGAATATGGTTTGGGTGATATACACACAAGATCTGAATATCCCTCAAAGTGTCATATCAAAAGCTTGAACCAGCATTTTAAATAACAAATTGAATCAGTTAGTAGACAACCTAGTCAGGGTCAGCCAAGAGCATCAACTGCATCATAACACCACTTTTTGTCATGGTCAGCTCAAAGAAATAATAAAGTGCTTATAAGAGACTCAACTTTATATCTTCAGGCTGCCACAGGAACTTGAACTTCATGTGAGAAAGGCGAATGGTTTCTATCGCACTCACTTTATTTTCCAAAGGGATCCATTTAAGGTGGTATCATCCTCATGTTCAATGGAGCCAAAAGGAAAGAATCATCTGATAAATCCAGCTATAACTTGAAATGTGATTTTAGGCATGTTTTGATCTAAAAGGAGTAAGAACACGAAATCTGCCTTTAAAAAAAAATCCTCTTTTCTCCAGTTTCATGGTTTGGGATGGAATCTCAAAAATTATCATACCAACCTGTATAGATGCATATTTTTAATGAAGATTCTGTAATTTGTTAAACATATGTGGACAAGATCTTAGAACCCCATGCTGTTGGCCCAGATTTTTTGCTAACGGATGGCAATATTTGCCTACGTCGAGCATCTTTGATGTAAGAATATTTGGAAAAAGAACATACCTTTAAAATGAACAGGCCAGCTTAGTTAGCAGAATATGCTCACTAAGTTAATGTTTCAACCAGTTAGAAGAGTAGTATACAGTTCTACACGACTTGATCAACACTTTGGTAAAGTCTGGAATTAAGATGTGAGGCATGCATATCTGTCTGAGGTGACCATACATCATATTAAAGAAAAATTCTTTCTACAAGAGGTGATTTTTCCATCATTTTCCAATTTATATAAATTTGGTTTTAATTCCAATGTTTTGTGAATAAGCAACTGCCAAATACTGTAATTTATGTTAACTAATGCTTTTGTACAAATTTCTATTAATAAATTTTCGTTAAGTATCAGTTACGTTTTAATTCTGTCATTATCCTTTAATGACAAGTGTATTTTGCTGCATGAACATATGAAAAAAGTATGCAAGAAAGATTCAAAGAGATGTATAAAAACTACCATGAAATGCTACAACATGGAGTGATTGAGTTGGATAAGCTTAGCCTTGTAGTGTGTCCTTGAATGACATGTGGAACAAGAAATTTTTTTTTCATTATGCCTTTGCAATGACCCCCAACACTAAATGCCACAAGTAACTTCAGTTACTTTGGAACATGTATTAAATTTTAGAACTTTGATTCAAAATAATCACTGAACAGTGATTTTCATGAGCACAATGTTACATATAATATACAGATAATATAATTATAACATAATGCATTTATAACATTTTCTTGGTAGAATTTGTTACATTTTTAAAATTTATTTTCATATAAATCTGGAGAATTTACAAAAAGAAAAATATTTATGATATGACTGATATACTAAAAATGACTGCAACAAAATAGACTGATTAATTTCCTGATGCTCATACAACCAAAAATTTTGTTACATGAAGATTACAGATACACTCTAAGACATAAAAATTGTTACACCATAGAACAGCCAAATGAGACAAAAACTGGTAAACATGAATCACATATATAAATATAAAAAGAAATTAAATGTTAAAAAAAGTGGACGATTTACCCAAGAAAGAGAACTAATCCCAATGAGCAAGTCAATAAAGTGTTGATCCACTTCTGCCCTGGATGCAAGACTACCTGACATGACATTAATTCATTAAGTCGGCAGATGGCACCCATTAAGGATTTGTTATTGACCTGCATAACATGTGATAGCAGAGATAGGATAATAGTGCCCTGAATGCCCCCAGGACATTCAATGTTAGCTGTTATCAGCTCAAAACTGATAATGACTTTAAAGAAAATTAGCCTCTAGACACTGCAGTTACAAGTGAATTGAGTCCAGCATTAGTGCAATTGCTATTGATTGTGAACATTAGTGAGTGTGAGCACTGGTGAAGATTATGCAGCATAATGTGAAATAAGAATACAAATTCTGTTCTCGGAGTAACCTAGAAGTAGTTCCAGTTCTTATTTCTGAGCAAAATACATGTTTTATTCTTATTACAGAAAATTCAGGTGATGTCAGAGCATTTCTGATAATCATCCATTCTGTTGTCATCTGAGATTAACTCTTGTCTTCTTGACTGAGAAAACTCTTAACAATGAATCCTCTTAACACTACTATTATTTATAAATTCCTGTCAACATCATTTAATAAATACATTACTGTATTAAGCGATTCTTCAAATTAACCAAATAGCCATTTTTTAGCTCATCTTACAGAGGTAAGATTTCTTTTAAATTGCAAAATATTCCTATAATATAAGTACTGCGAAAAAGGCATTTTTTTCAATCGAGGTGAGTAATTGCAATCAAAATATAATGGATGTTTTGCCTGACTTCAAAATTCTCCAATTCAAACACATATAAGAAGTTTTTTTCTGCTGACTGAGCAGTGACTATTCATGCATCAGGTGCCAGATTTGAATCATTTGCATGCTATGTAAAAAGGCATTTGAATCCAAAAGATTATCATAATCAGGTTTTTTTCTGGTGCATTGTTTTTTATGTTTTAGGGTGCATACAATCTACTTGATCAAACCAGAAAATTTTACATGTATGGAAGTTGTTGTCTAGAAAATTAGCAACAAAAAAATTTGGAATGCTATTTATTATTCACCTTTTTTAGAAGAAGCAGATAGAGGTGGCGATTTTCCAATAGTCAGTGATCTTGTAGAAACTTTTTCTTGGGATCTAAAAGCAAAAATATTTAATCAATAAGAATAATTGGCTTATTGAATAACACAGGCAAACTACATGATTCCACGTCTAAAAGAACATAAAATTTGCATTATTTTTTATGCAATCCTGTCAAACATCAAGCATATGATAAAAATCCTGAATTTTGAAACATTTGCTTAGATTTCAGTGGATGATGAATTCTGAGTGATTTAGAAACGACTGTAATTCTGGAGATAAAATCTTTACCATTTCTGAAGAAACATGAAAATTAGTTATTATTTTAAGATGATGCCTTTCTTAAGCCTTTAATTAGATCATTTTGAGTGCTGATAGAAAAATTTGTGAGAAGATTCTGGTTATTTTTTTTTTATTATATAAAATCAATGATTTGGCAAAGAAAATGGCTACATGATTTTCAATGCTAAGATGCTGTCAGTCAAATTAAAACAGGAGAATCTTTTAAAGACAAGGTCATGATAAAGATGAAACCGTGAGTGAGGCACTTGCTTCAAGTGCACAAACTGTATACACAAATTAAGAAAGTAATGTTAACAAAATGTTTAAAAAAATTAATAAATTCATTTCCTGCCCTGATATATATTTTATGTTGTTGAAAATCAGGTTTTGAGTAGCGCATTAATACCAAGAATGGATTGAGAAGAATTTTGTGTTACAAAATTACCAGTCATATTAACAACATTTCAATTAGTAACAAAAATTCTTTCTTAAAAGTGTTACAATAACACCTCTTTTCACAATATGTTAAACAGAGATCATTTTCAATTCTTTATCATCTTGTTAAATTTTAACGGTTCTAGAATTGCACAAGCCAGCCCTAGTAAAAGGGAAACAATTATGTGCTGCTCAATTCAGAAGATTCGCAGTGCATCTGGAGGTGAAGAGAAGGAATTAGAAATACCTACCTCAAAAATACAATAAAACTGCAAATGTTTCAACAACAAAGTTTAGGACGCTTTCAAGTTAGCATGGAAAACATATATTTCCACATGATCTGTATACAAACAATAAACAAAATGCAATAAATATATAAATGTCTCATATATTGCCAAGTAGTTCTGAACAAAATGGCAAAAAATATGCTTGAAAATATACAAATTAATAAGTTAACTTTTTTAGAATATTCTGTTAGAAATATACAATAAATGTTGTATAAAATTACTCAACAAATACAAAGTACATAAAAAAGTACAGTAATTTGACACAGTAATTTGAAAGGGTAGTACTAGGAAAGTTGTAAAGCAGAACAAATAGAAATTTCTGTCACTAAAGTATCAACGTAAACTACTTAGACTGCAACTTGTCTCTCAAGGGAACTGGAAGTAGTGTGGATCAAGTGGAAATAAGCAAGCATAGGACACTGGGGAATGTTGTAGGATGCCCTCTTTCACAGGTTCAAAATCCAGAAGCAGACATTGACGAAGTGTATGCATATGGTAATAAACATAGCAAGAGAGACCATCCATCCAATACAATTATAGTCTGTCACTTTAAAATGAGCACTTCAGAGTCTTTTGATGTAAATCATCATCACTGCACAGCACTTATTTTCTTCACCTCATTTAAGACTACAGTTTAAGCTAGCCTTCATTTGTGCACTTTTCAGGAGAAAAATAAGCAGTTGTAATTTACCTTGGTTACTAATATTTCACCGAACTCGCATGCTTATTCCCAGAACTCTGCTCTTTAAATACAAATATAATTCGGGATAAACATTAAATGAATCTATCTGCATACTAAAGTATAAGCTTTTTCATTTTACTTAATAGTTTTATTAACATGCCCAAAATTCTTGCATGGAATGTAATGCCGGATATCTATTTACATGAATAAATAAGAAAATGAATTATGATTTGGTAAGAAAAAGGCAAAATGGACAAACCTGGCTCTTGTCAGAGGTACATATTTTCTTACATAACCAGAAGTACACCTTCCTCTAAGGGACTGAGCGTGCTGTCTTAACCATTCTTTCACCCCTTGGACTGATAGAAAAGGAGAATTGCTTATCTGAGATTTAGGATTATGGCCAGATGCATCCAAAATCGAAACCAATAATGATTCTCCTATCTGAAATTAAGAAATATTGAGATAAAAAATATTGATACATTCACAGTTAATGTAAATGAAATAACTTTCTCTTATGGCAGAATATTTACATAAATACATTCTACATGTATAATGTATGAAAATGCAACTATACAGCTGCTGCATTCCTACAGCATCACCTGCAACTGTCCTCCAGCCAAATTAATAATGGATATACACTATCCGACATTGAAAATGCAATACCAAGAAGGAGTGGCCAGAAAGTGATGAAACTCGGCAAGACAAACAAAGAGAGAGAGCAACAGAGAGAGATAGCAACAATAAGTGATCTTTATTTCAAAATGATATGCATAATATAGAGTGAGAACAGCGTCAGCTCAGTAGGTTGTAGGACCATCTTGGATGGCAATACATGAAGCAACAAGTCTAGGTACAGAGTCAATGAGACTACGGATGGTATCCTGATGAATGGCTCTATTCTCTGCCAACCATTTGCCGAGTTTGTCTACTGAATGCAGCAATGGCGTCTAATCACATCCAAAACGTGTTTGATTGGTGAGAGAACAGGAGAGAACAGTGGCCAGGGAAACATCTATACACCTTGCAGAGCACATTGGCTGATGCAAGCAGTATGTGATTAGGTGTTATCCTGCTTATAAAGGGCAACGGGCATTCCCTGAAGATAGGAAAATGTCACCGACTGCAGACCTCATCCACATACCATTGGGCCATCATAGTGTCCCCAAAACAACCTAGAAGTGACCTGGAATCGCAACTGCACTCCAAACCATGATGCTGCACTATCACATTCAATAATTACTGCTGGATTGGACCTGTCTCCACATTGATGCCACAGTCATACATGGCAACTATCACTGGAGAAACAAAAACATGACTCGTCTGGGAACACATCCCTGTGTCATTGCATCATCCACATTACTCGAGCCCACATTACACATTACTCTTCTTAACGGACACCAGGATTTCAGGCCACTAGACACCAATCGGATGGCAAATGGTTCTGGTCAATAAGGGAACATCCTGGGTGTCTTGAACATGCTGTAGAATGGAAGAAGAAGTGGGTCGGTGGATGTAGATCCAAGCATGCGGATGTCACTCTGGCTGCACCAGCATCCCTCGAACTTGCCACATTTCCTTGTTGCAACCATCATCGCCACAGACGGTGCATTGTGGATGTGGCCAGGTGTGCGTCAACTGAGATTTGCCATATGGACCAACCTGCCCTTCTCAGTCTGATCACCATGCCCCTCACAAAATCATCTCTCTATTGAAAATGTCTCAGTTAATGATGGCCTGGCATTCTCTGCTATTACACACGTCCTCTGAGACAAGAACAAATTTTCTACGATGATTTTCCTAGCAGAAATAATGGCACAATTTAACATTCTGCAGGTTCCTCTCTTTACATCTTCTTCAACGTATGCTGGAAAGCTGTACATTTCACATCATTCACATAACTCAAATGACATGTGTCTACCCTGAAATTTGCATAATTTTAGGGCCACTCCTTCTTGGTGTTGTATTTTCAATATCGGGTAGTGTATAATAAACCTACTAAACTGCAGAAACAGTAGCAACTAACTAGTCTATAATGTCCTCTTAAGATTAAATAATAAATAAATAAATAAAAGCAGTGATTACTTTCTTTATTTTCTTCTGCAGTGATTAATATTCACAGTTCAAAAAACTGCTTTACTGGTTCAAGTTTAAATAAACTACTTGATAATTACAATCTGATGCTTAACTGGACATTGGCATATCAGTCTTCCCTGCAGCAAATCCCAAACTTTAGGTCTCAGACATGAAAGAATTCCTCATCTGGAACTGTGTGGTATTTTACAAACTTGTTTGTTTTGAGATGATGTTTTCCCTTCATTTTTCATTAGTTATGCTAATGTATCACATTAGAGAAAATGTAGTTAAATTCAAAGATCAATACCCTATACAATGAGATAAGTTGCTAGCAATGGAGTGGGAAAAATTCGAATTCTCACCACAAGTTACCACTGAGGATACATTTCTTCCAAGCAGAAGCCACCAGACATGGTATCAAGTGGATTGAACAATACAGATCATTTCCATAATGCTAATTTTATATAATTTATTTGCAAATGACTTCTTGGCCATATAAAATTAACTATACAATACTAATCTATGTTTTCAAGATGCTGTTTTAATAATGAAAGCAAAAAAATTCATTGGAGCAATAATTGTAAAAATAAGCAAAACGTTCCTGGTAAGAATTAATTACACAGGCTCTTTAAATTTTGAAATATAAAAAAAGCATCAAGTATTAAGTAACAAGACGTTTAAATTCTTAGACACATTCAGAGAATACTAGGGAATCATTAAGGATAGATGTCATAATGCAAATTTCAACTATGATATCAAATTCATAATTTAACTAAACTGATAGTTATACCATTTCATAACATAAAATTTCATGTTGATGCATATTATGTTCATTATATCTCATTTATTTAGAGTTTGGTTAATAAATAATAGAACATTGAGTAAAAAAAATATTACTGTATAATTTGTAATAAAACGAAACTAGTCCTTTTTCAAGAAGTCATGGGTAATTAAGACAGAATAACATGGTGAACAAGTATTAATTGAGAAGTCAAACAACAAATATCAGCATTATAATAGCAAATTTTTACAGGACTAGTTTCGATAGTTTTCCCGAACCATCATCGTCACCTGCCAAAGTGCAAATGAACAAGATAAGATAAGAATGGCTGGACATGAGTTAAGCTACTGGCGCCATCTACGGATGAAACAAGGACTAAAACATAATTTTCTTAAAGGCTGAAGGCAAAGATGGATTGGTATTAGGGTCGTTAACTAGAACAGAAAGATTTTCTTGAATGTGAAATGCTTCTAGAAAATCTAATTCACCAATAGAAGATGTTTTTTCAATAATTTCGGCTTCAGAAAAATTTAAAGTGTGATTTTCGGACCAACAATGCTGGGCAACAGAAGACTTCTATGTTTCCTTTTTTCTAACATATGCCTCATGTTCCTTAATGCAAGATTTTAAGGCTTTCTTAGTTTGATCAATGTAAATTAAACCATACTAGCAAGAAATCCTGTAATATACACCTGGCCACTTGGTTTAAGGAAGTACCTCTGTCCTTCGTTATTTAATTTATTTTTCAGACTAACCATCGCACCCTTGTTTGGTCAAGAGCTGGTATTTGGTGGTTTGGGAGGGATTCAGTTGGCTCTTCACCATTTAATAATTTAATCGACCCCTTGAATTTAGAGATGGGATCTTTTACTAATACTATATGTTTGGTGGCAGTTTGGGATCTTATCTACTAATTTACTATTTACCTTACATGGGAATAATCATTTAAAATCTTTGTTTTAAATGTTCAAATGGTGGAAGAGTACTGTGTAACATTGCCCAAGTTCTTTTCCTTCTTTTTATAAGAAGGAAGCGCCATCATTGTTATGTTACGTTAAGTTAAGGAATCCTGTAAATACCCCAGGAATTGCATATCTGGAATCAGGTCCTTCAGTATGGAACTTGGAATTTTATTCATAGAATAAACGACTCAAAAGTTAAATTTCTGTAAAATATGTGCAATTTTATAGCTAACTGATAGAAAGAAAGGAATGAAAACAGAATTCTTATAATCTGCTAAAACAAGAGTGTGCCTTTTGCTGTGTTGAGATGAGAATTTTTTAACTGCTTGGTTAAAACATTGCTGCTTTTCACCCAATATTATTAATCATTATTAATCGAGCAGTTAAAATATTCTCATCTTAACACATTATATCCAATTTTCATCATCACATTATATCAATTAACATAATCATTATATCCAATTTTCATGCCTCTGGAAGTTTGCTACAGCACTATAAAATAACATTAAGCATATAGGAAATTAGATGGGACTAAAAGGTTCGTTTTGGACTGAAAGGTTCATAATTATATATCAAAGTTTGCTGTAGCAAGGTTTGACTGTATATGCAAAAAGTGCTGTTTCTGATGACACAGTTCAAAGGTGATTTGAGAGGTTTAAGCATGGCCATTTCAACTTTGAAGATGATGTCTATTCTAAACATTCTCTCTAAACAAGGACCTATTAAAAGGAGCTATCAATGAAAATCCAAGTTATACCATTCAGGAACTAACAGAGAGAATAAAGATTCCAAAAAGTATAGTTCATGGTCATTTGAAGATGATTAAGTATGTATCCTACTAACACGTATAGGTACCCCAAACTTTAACAGAGCAAAATATGCTTCCTTGAGTTTTGATGTGCAATTGTTAGCTGGGGGGAATAGAAGAAACTCCATTTTTTAAATGCTCATTACTGGAGAAATGGATTCTATATGATAATGTTACAAGAAAAAGATTACGGGAAATCAAAAGAACCCCCTTTAATAACATGAAGAGAGGGACTACATCCCCAAAAATGCAATGCTTTATGTATGGTGGGATTTGGCAATAAACGTATAATTTTTAAACAATAATAGTATTTTACTTAACAAGAATTTAAAATTCTCATAAACAGCACTTATAAATTTGACAGATTACATTTTTACTCTATGCAGATAAAGAGCGCAAGAAGTGAACTGATATCATTAAAGCAATCTACATATTAGTGTTTAATAGTATAAAAGAAAGCAATAATAATAATAAGTTATATTGGAAATATACTAACATAGAAACACAAAGATTTACCTGGTGATAAATTTCAGGAGTGAAGAAAACTTGAGAAGGCACGTCATTTGTTGATCGCTTAGGTCTTTTTTGATTAGCATTATAACGACACGTATTGTAATTGCATTCTAAAGTATAACTGAAAAAAAATTAATATTATAATCTCTTGTGCTTGCATATATAGAAAAATTTATCGTAAAATATACATAGAAAAAAATCCTCACTAGTCAAGGTTTAAATTAGACTAGTATATACTTCCAATTTTTTGAATGAAATCATAATTTAAGTTGCAGCCCCAGATAAGGTGAGCTCCGATATTTTTATGTGTTTTTTTGCCATTTGCCATTCATTGAACTTAATTTATTATTTTTTCATCGTTTTATATTTTATTTAATTAATTTATTATTTTTTCATCTTTTCATATTTTATTTAATTGAAGTTATTCATTATTTATTATTTATTTTTTTTATTCACATTCCTGTTGTCTTTCTACAGGGATGAAGACCTTTGAATTTTAGAAATTAAGCCCTGCTAATGAAAATACAGTAGAAAAAAGTTTTTAAATGTATTAATATATGTACAAAAGTTTAAGTTGTTGCTAAAAATAGTGCATCTGTTGCAAAACTATCATGTAGAAATAAACAGGACAAACTTCATGCATGCCCCCTCTACCAAAGCGAAATTAGAAAAATTAAAACCACAACAGATTACAACACAAGACAGCATCAACATAAGGAAGCTCATAAAACCAAATAGCATTATACATCAATACCAAGAAAATTTCACCACAGAAATGCTACAATCACTAATTTCAGTACTAAAGATTGTATTAATGAACATCACTAACAATACCAATTTGATAATATTCCTCCAAAAAACCGACACGGACTGAAAGTTCAACACTTCTCCCTGAATTGAACAGACTTATATTCCTTTCAGACCCTTACTGTAATAATGGACAAATACGAAGAATTCCCACGTCATGGAAAACTTATTTCAGCAAATTGCAACATCAGGAGGTCCCCAACCACAAGCAGCAATAATATGCCCGAATAATAATGGAAACCCACATCAATATTAAGCAAAGTGATATTATATTGGTCGAAAATAAAAAGGAAATGTCTCAACTTCTCTTAACCCTTTGAAGCGTGCGATGTTATTTTTATAATTTTGTAACTAAAAAACTCTAGGAATTGAATAATATGATACTAGAGATAAATAATATATGAATTAGAAAAATCTACTTTTGCCCACTGATCTGTGGGTGGTGGTCGCACTGTGAAACCAGTATGCGTCTAAGACTTTGAAACTTATTGAGGTAGAAGGGGAAAAAAACTTACCTTTTTCTGTGCTGAATTCCAATAAATGACGAAATTTGCGAATTTAAAAAAAAAAAACTGTATTTAAGAATTGTATTATATATAAATTTTTCACATTATTTTACAAAGTAAATCATCAGAAAAAATGAAAAATAAACATTTATGCAATTTTTCTACAGCAGTGGAAACATAAAATCCTACATAATTCTGCATTATGGAGAAAAATGGATAAAAAAATCAATAAAGAAAAAAAAAAAAAAAAAAAAAAACTCAGTGTTTCTTTTCTTTTTTTTTTTTTGTGAAAGCATGTTTTGTTTTTTGGTGCATGCATCAGACCCACATTGCAAGTTTCGCACATGTATCTTATTCTATGAGGTTTCTCCCTCGTGCTACAAAATGTACCACTGGGATTTGCATTTTATTGGAATACGTCCAGCATTATTTAGTCTCTTTTTGTCTGGCACATGAAATTTGTGGTTTTTTATGTTAATGGGGGTCTTTTTGGCTTTGATATGGATATTTCATTTTCTATTCTTATTTTGTCCCAAATATTTATAAAATATTTTAAATTTAAAGAAAACTTTTATAAGACTTCTATTTTTAATTAAACCAAAGTATATTTACATTATATTTAAACCATACAAAAAAAAATTATAAAGTCACATTACTAGCATAGGAAGCAAGCGTGTTGAGCTCAGAGAAAATTCTCTAGAAATGAAAGACCTTTTCACTGGGCAGGTGCATGTATTGTTTAGCAATTAAATATCTCTGGGCTTTCAAAGCCCCTTATCTATACACATTCTTATTTGAAAAATACACATTCTTATTTGAAAAGCAGCAAACACCATTGTGAAGAGCAGTGGTTTCAAGGCGTGACCACTGAACCTTTAGAGTATTGTGAGCATTGTGACACAATGCTGTAGTGGCTCGGTAGTCATGCCCTGAAACCACAAAGCAAATGTTATAAATATACATAGGATATTATACATGCAGTTTAATTATTGCTATTTTTTTATTGTTTCTGATAAAAAAAATGATGTTTGATGAATAACTTTTGAAATTTAAAGTTGTTTATATTAATAAAAGTAAGTTATTTTGTCTCTTGAAAACGAATTTTAAAAGGCATCCCATTTGAAGTACTAAGACCTAAAAAAATTTATGATTCTGCGGTCATTTTGTATTATTTAGAGGTAAAAGATCAGTAATCAATCGTAATAATCGGTTTTTACTCAAACATTTCGGAAAGGAGAGGAGAAAAATATTCGAAAATTGGTGGTTTCAAGGCACTACCAACACACGTCAAAGGGTTAAGAGGCATCTATACTGCCTCCGACAGAGACTGATAGTTCGACACCTCTCCCTGCATTCAAGAGACTTCATAGTCCTTTAAGATCCTTACTGTAATAGGATGGCAATACATGGCAAGAATACTGCAACAGCAACAAAAACATAAATGGCTCACTGCACAAAATTGTCATAAATAAACTATTCAGGTCAACATAGCTCCAATTCCTATCTCAAAGAATCAGCAATAACTGCAGTGAAGATGAAACAGCAGCCAACCTAATTCTATAACAGACACAGTATTACTTGGAGATGAAGATACTGAAGAACAAAATACGCAAGAACATCAATCCTCCGAACTTCAATAACGAGGAACTGCAAGAAATTCCTCAGATCATTAGAAACTTAAACAGGAAAAAAGCACCAGGCCCAGATGGCATCCATTCAAATTATTTCCTAGCACCAATACAAACATAATCCTCATATTCTGAAATTAATGCTTAAAGTTTACCCTGACTGCCTCAAAACAGTGCAGGTAATACTGTTTCTGAAAGAAAATAAACCGCATTAATAACCCCAATTTATGCAGACTAATCAATCTTCTCCCAGTCCTGGGGAAAGTATTGAAAAGAGGCATTACTGGACTTCTAGGATTTCACTTCAACAACAAAGGGTTCATTAGTAATCAATATGGCTTCAAACAGCAATCTTCAACTATCCACACAATCTAAGCAATCGTTAACCAAGTTCACTAAAACAAATGGCATCAAATTTAATCCACAATACTTAACCTAGACCTTCAACAACTTTCGACTCGCCATGGCGTCCCACTATTCTCAATCCGTTACGAAACATCAGTTGTCCAAGGAATCTTTCAGCAACATAAATGACTTCTCAAAAAATCGCATTTACCTTACATAATAATACCCTTATCTTTCGTAAGCACATGGGTGTCCCGGGGGTCCCATTCGAGTGGATACCTTGGGAACACTGCTTTCAATAACATAATTAATCAAGACTGGTCGTACCACTCAAAAACCAGTGCGCTTGCTGACGACATCGCATTTGTCGTGAACTGACACTCGCAAGCGATACTCCAAGAAAACTGAAGAACCACAACTGAAATATTTGAAAATATATGTGAAAAATCTCTCTACTAAAATCACAGGTCATGGCAATTTACTAATTAGGCCAGACTATTACCAAAAACTCTGTTAAAATCGGCGACAGAATTCAAAACATAAAAATGTTAGAACACCTAGGAATTCAAACGGAAGAAACGCAAAATTTTATCCACCATCTAAACGGGATCGATACAACTGGAGCCTAAACCTCCATATAACCAAAATTTTATATAACACCGTAATAACCAAAATAATGACTTACGGTGCCACCATTCAGGCCATACCTATGAATGAACGAAAAAAAAAGGGGGGGGGAATTCTAGCCTCGATTCAAACACAGTTTATGCATAACGCATAGATTCAGTACAACTTCAAAAGCTGTGCTCAATATCCTAGCCGGAATAAACTAGCTTCATCTATAAGCTATACTAGTATACTAGTATACTATAAGCTATACTACTAGTTATATAACAGTCATGCAATTAGAACATTTCCTTTAACGACTACCTTTAGAAAACTGAAGAATATGAATGTCGTTCCCCTCCCTACAACAGACATCCTGTAGTCCTGTATACAAGGATAAAATTTTAACAAGAAAAAGCAGAGTCCATCAACAACAAAACCACAGTATTCACGGACGGCTACAAAATACATGGAAATGTTGGATGTGCAGTCTACATCCCTATGCAAAAGAACCTCAACAATTGTATATAATGGCAAGGATACCTAAAAGACAATAACAGCATCCATCAGGCAGAACTTTAGGCAATACGAGAAGCACTGAAAATAACAAATGAGCAGAGAATCACCCATATCTCAATTAAATCAGACAGTTAGGCAGCAATATTATCACTTCATAACTCAATCAACAGATCTAAAACAGCGTTCGAAATTAATTGATAATAATTCATTTTTTGATGACTACTGCATGCCAGTACGGCTGTCTCTTCTCTCTCTCTGACATTTCCAATCATTTACAAAATGGCTTAAATACCAGCTATCTGAAGCCTCAGAAATGGAATACCAAATGCTTTTGCAAATGAAAAATTCTGGAAAGCTTTCAAAATCTTGTAAAATGAAAGTCAAGAAAATATTCAGGAAATAATTGACCAGATTCTCATACACATATGTAAAGTTTATGACAGTAATAGTGCCCACACTGAAAGTTTTATTTCAATGTAAAAATATTTCTAAAATTTGTAAACATTTAAATTTTTAAAGTAAATCAACCTGCACTGATTACCTGCAAATATGAGTTTCTTATACCTTTCTGTATATACATTTAATGGTATCAATGATTTGCATTACTTAATAATTGTAAGAAGGTTAAGTAAAAGCTTTATGTATGTGGAGAAAGTCTGTAATAAAAATTAAATTATTAAAAGATCTTACCTATGAATAATTCCAGTGAGTACATATAAAGAAACACGTCCACTTCCTTCTTTGCTCTGAATGTTTGAATTGGACCCAGAATACATATTCTCAGCAGAAAAATTACATGCAGAGAAATCAAAATAAGGACAATTGATGGACATCAGTTTTGGCAGAAACATACATTCAACCTACACAAATGAAAAATTTGATCAAATCCTACAATATACCTATATCTATATATCTACATATATATACATATAATTGACATTTTGAAGTACAGAATTAAGCTATTAGATTTTCATTCTTTGAGAAGTGTTTAATTATCACACTATGAAAAAATAAATGATTATCATTTCGTTTTTGCCTACTGCTATTACATTAATAATCATATTTCGACGATTAATATTTTCGCCATTTAATGCACTTATAGCACATGAGTATTTCTACCATGCAATAATTTTAATGCTAAACATCCATTTATTATGAATCTTGAATTATCCATATGTGATGAACTATCTTAGTACTCAAGACCTGAAATTATATTCTACCCTTCTAGTCTATTTCTCTCAATAACAAATAAAAGTTTCGATGGCTTTGCGTCTCTCATCAAAAATAAGATTTAATTTTATGATAGCATGCATTCTTATGAAATTGTGAACTCTTTATAAAATAACATAATTTTAACTATGGCTAGTTTAAGTAAATGGTAATGTGACTGCCTTCTACATTATTTCCAGTGGAAATGTTTAGACAGAATAATTAAATAGTTTCAGAACTAATGATAATAATAATAAACAGTTTAGGCAGGAAATAAACTAGCATGAATATTCAATCTTCAAGTATGAACATTGTAGTCAACGTGTTCTTCAAAATAATGCAAAAAGTGCAACGGTACTGCATATTAATTTCAGAATCATAAACATTTAATAAACTATAGCCCAACATAATCATTTTTTTATTGATAATTCTGTGCATTTCTCCACATTGCAATTTCAAAGAACATAGACTTTAGTGTGAAATGTAAAATATAAGTTGAACAGAAGAGTTTAAACAGAAGATAAGAAGAGTTTAAAAATTAATTCAGATAATTTCATCATGTCAAGAAAGAACTTAAGAAGCCAGCAACAGCTTTTAGCCACTTGGTGCACTCTCTACTGGTCCTAAATTCTGCTACCTAGAAGCCTTGTCTAAAAATTTTCTCTTTCCTAAATTTTACTGTTCGGTGCTTCTCTAAATTATGATAATTTTGCCACCCCTAAAGTCTGCTGCCCACTAGTTGTACTGACTCAGGTGCCAGCTGTGCGCTACGCAATTTGTCAGTATTATAAAAGAACCACTTTCAAATTTTTAATTTGATTTGTAAGCTAATGAATGATTCATTTACTCCTACATTTCTTTTTTGCCTTTGAAGTGAATTTTATAAAATCTGCAATTTTACAGGCAAAATCCTTTTTAATGAAACAATATGATTAATTAAAAAGTGTTACTTCTTCACAAGTTAATTATTTCTTCACAATGACCTCAGTGTGTCATGTAACAGTAATAAATTACCACTGCTAAATACAAAAATTAGATTATAATCCCAGTAAAAATGTTTACAACCAGTGATGCTTATTTTAATTGCAAACATTTCTTGTCCTTAACATGTTTTTACAAGAAAAATATAATGAAAATTAATTATGATATACTTAATAATACACTTAATAATTCACACTTAATAATAATGATACACTAATTAGTTATGATACTTATTCAATAATAAGAATAAGCAATTAATTATGCTTTACATCATTTGTTTGTTTCCTTCATTTCTGTATTCTCTGCAAATGCATGTATATGACTCAAGATAATTCATGCCACAAACAGACCATAAATTATAATTTATACTTAATTAAATAGTGTTTGCTATTATGCAAAATTAAATTTTAATCAGATATTGTCTTATTGCATACTTTTACAGCTACAAGAAAATACTATTTTTTATACTAGACTCAAATGTGATTTATTTAAAGAAAAAAGCGTGAATTAACAAATGTAACGTAATTTCATCACCAATCTGAAAATCCAAGAATCGAACTTTTCTACTTTAACTGTTTCTTCTACAGATGCTACTGTACTTTATAAAACTTTTTTTTTCTTTTCCTATAATCTAATTTTTTATCATTGATATTCAGATGTAGTTACATATGGCTTTATTGGAAAGATTAATCCAAACATATAAAACAGCTCAAGTATCACACAAGAGCAATGATATATAATAAAAAAGAACAAACATTTAAAGTAAGAACCAGAACAAATGAACATGGGGATAAAAGTAAAATGTTAAAAAATTTAAAACACAAGGAAAGGAACATAAGAGAAGTAGTCTTTATACGGAGTTCATGAAAGTTCTGGCAGTATAGTTTGCTAATCTCACCACGTTTCTGAGGCTCTTTAAGTAGTTCTGGGCGTATAAGAAGATGCTCTACATTTATGACGCCCGGGATAAAAATTTGGCATATACTAGATGGAAGGATGCTGTTACATCAGATTTAAGAGTATCCATAAATTTCTCTAAAATATACTTTTTAAGTGACTATTGAGGAAGTGGTTTGCTCTCTTGTGATTCAAATGTTCCTCTCTTAGTTAGTGAAACTGTCTTTTCATTACCGTCGATAACTACAAGTGAAGGGATCCACTGAAAAACGATTGTTTTGTTGCACTTATAAAGAAAGTTCAAGGCTTCTCTTATTTTTGAGATAATCTGAGTATCTGTGTCATGATTTATAACTACAGCCTGAATGGCTGCTTTGAAATAGACTAGAATAACTGCTTTAGAGAAACAATCGACTCTACCTTGACGATTTCTAGAGCTAGTGAGATTGCAAGGATCTCTGCATTAAAATTCAAAATGAAGTGTCCCACGGAAATACATTGGGAAAAGAGTTTACTGTATACCCTAGTCCCATATTCAAATGTTGTGCATGATAATTCTTCTTATATTCAAATAGGTAAAGCTAATATACATTTAACTGCAATTTAATACTACAACAAAAATTCTAACAATTGACATTAAAAGTTCCTGATCGTTACTGATTATTATTTATTATTATTGTTAGCATTCCCAAAGCAAAAGAATAGATTAGAATTGCCATGAAAAATAATTCGTTTCGATTGTAATATTTCTGGTGCTCATTTAAGACAGCAAAGTATTTAAATTTTCTTAACAGTTCTCGCCCTAGAACGTCGGACTAGCATCGAAGATCTATGGTTCAAATTCCGATCGGGCATAGCAAATTTTTTTGTTGTTTCTTGCTTTAAAAGTCCTCAACATCTTAAAAACCTAAAAATATATTAAAAAAATATTATTACATAAAAATTTTCAATGAAAGTGCTTCTTAAAGACTAATCACATTTATTTATTTTCTAAATTCCAATTCAGAAAACAATAACTATTTAAAATCAAATTTTCTTGTTCAGGTACTTCTCTTTAGATTCACTCAGGCATTCGCCAAAATTCTAAATATAATTATACGAATAATTAAATTCCGTTTTGTCTTTAGATTCACCTGGAAATTCGTAAAGATTCTAAATGTTGTAATGCTAATGGCTAAACATACAAATGAACAAAAAAAAAAAAAAAAAAAAA
>KK118019.1:108615-119119 GCA_000611955.2 Stegodyphus mimosarum | reverse complement strand
AAAAAAAAAAAAAGGACAGTTTTATATCTCTCGTTCTATTGGGCCGATTGACGAAATTCAAATTGCGTTTTTCATATCTCGAAAGCGCGACTTACGATATATATTAGATTTATATATAGTTATTATAACATAGGTATTTGGTATTTTGACACAAAATGGGGCTTTTTCTGAAATAACATACCATTTTTTTCCCTATTTCGATTCTACGACTCAAATTATGCCTAAATGTTAAATTTTGTAAAATTTGGTGCGAAACTTACGGAGAAATTCAAAAATTTAATTTCCCGAATTTTTTTCAGTTTGCGCCAAGAATAATTCATTTGGCGAATTTCTTAATACGTGGCAACCTATTTTCCTATCCCTTCCACTGTAATGGAGAGGAAAAAAAGTCACATCGTTCCTACTTTTTTACATTGTGCCATGAGCGGAAAATATGCCACATCGTTCTTCTTTCAAATAATTTTAGGAAAGTGCGTAAACCACGTTAGATGTTATTATCGCTTTCAACAAATATGCCAAATTTCAAAACGTGCCAATGTATAAATTCCCGTATATCTTCGAAAATTTTGAATAAAATATTCTAATTTTTTGTAGGTATACTTAGAAATACATCTACTTCAAGCTGATTGTAAAAATTTTATACGTTACAATTCAAAATTTTTTTCCAAAAATTTATAAAAATTCTTTAGAAACACAAATTTTAGAAATAAATCATAAAAAATGGATGAATTTTGTTTGGAGTGAACCTAAATCTCGAACTGTGAAAGAAGGAATCAGGTAAGTGTAATAAAAAAGAGATATTAATAAATACATACCAAATTGAATTAACATTGAGCAGCTAAAATTTTGAGAGCTAATATTTTAAAAACTACTCGTGCGATTTTCACAAAACTTGGCAGTTTGGCATAATTTGAGTCGTAGAATCGAAATACAGAAAAAAATTGGCATGTCATTTCAGAAAAAGTCCGATTTTGTGTCAAAATACCTATACTAGAACAATGGTGTATATAAATCTAATACATAGCCTAAGTCGCGCCTTCGTGACATGGAAAATGCAATTTGAATTTCGTCAATCGGCCCAGTAGAACAGGAGATATAGAACTGTCCCCCCCCTTTTTTTCGCAGGTACCATACCTTCATAACCTTCAAATCTTGGTCGGATCGCTCACCTGCTTACCATTGATTGCATCAAGGTTTTTAGGGAAATCATCAAAATAACTACGTAAAAAGTGTAGTCTGATGCTCATGTTGCAACCAAGCATTTTGCAGTTCTCTAGAAGTTGGTGAACAATTTCGCTGTTATTCTAATTTCGTGTACTTTATTCAATTCTAATAATTTATTCTAATTATTTCGTGTATTTCCACGAAAGTCTGTTTTTGAATGACAACCAAGCATTCTTTTGAAGTTATATGATTGTCCCGATGGAATATTCATCTTCAAGGAGCCGCGAGTCTGTAGATCATCAAGCACGCCGGCCTATACCTTTCCAAATGACAGACTAATGCCGAAATGAAACACTTGAAACAGTTTCCTTCAATTGGCAAAGCTTTAACAGACTGCTTCATGAGACCCATTTTTTTATGCAGAGGTGGAAATATGATGTTCTTTCTGACGACAAATGGCTGATGTAGAATGTCTGGATCATCGGTTTCAGACCAGATCTTGGCGGCCAATATGATTACAACCAGTGCTTTTCACGCGTTCTGCTGTCCCGCATATACAGAAAACAAGGAAACTTGATTTATCTACGTTGTTGGCCAAGGAACAGACCATTTAAAGGTCCACACAGACGATCTATTGTTGCATGTGATATTGCAACAAATCAAGACTCTCTTTACGTCTTCATATTCTCCACAAAAACCATGGAAGTAGGAAAGGAAGGAGGGACCAAGCTTGTACTGAGACTGAAGTACTGCTTCAAGGCTTCGGTCTCTAGATGGGGTCTTTTTTGTTTATATTCAGAAGCTTACTTGACAGCGCTGTGATAGTATTTTGACACACGACAGTTCTATACAAATCGAAAAACGAGACACTTCCATATAAAAGAAACATTCACTGTGTGATAAATAATAACAATTTGTATAATTTAGTGACATTTACGCAAAAATCACATCTTGGTTATTTTTCGATAACTAACAACAGCGATTTTGATTATGAATTTGTTTTATAAAATTCTAAGCTGATTAACTACAAAAATATAAATTTTATCAAAAACGTTATGCTTAAAGAATGAAAAATACCTTACGGTACCTTTAAAATTGTATACGTCTTTCGATACTCTTGATAGAGTATTCGCAACTTTTATTTTATGTTCAAAACGCCAAAATGCTTTAAATAAAATAAATTTTTTTGTCATCCATATATTATTGTAACATGTAGTTTAAAAAATAACTTTTTTTTTATTTTTATAGTTGCTTATTTTAAACTGATCATTTTATTTTTATATAACTGAAAAATAATCGCTTTTTACTTATTTGGGGTAATTAAAAAATAAAGCACACATTATGAAAATTTCAGGTAAGTGAATTTAGATCAATTAATCATTTTAACTGTTTTAAAAAATGAAACTATTATGCAGAGTAAAGTAATCAAGATTGCGATCTGAAGACAATGTGGTTAACGTTTAAATGTGAAATAGACAGTTATTTTTTATTATATTATCAGAGAATTATTAAACTGGGTAAAATCGCTAAAAGAGGTATTCAATGCTCTGCCAAAATATATTTACTAGAAAATTTGAATTTGATAATAAGTGTATCCTAAAACGTGTTTTAACTCAAAAGTTTGAAACTTGATGGCCAAATGTAAATATAAAATTATGCTTGTTGAAATATTTGTAATTAGGTACATAAGTTAGGTTAAGTTTTTATTAAATAGAGAACGCATTGCAAGGGCTGTCTGTCTATAGAGAGAGATGCCATCGTGGAGAAATTTCATCGTGGAGAAAAAAGAAGAAAAATTTACTTTTGAAAGGCTTCTAAAAATAATACATGTAATTTTTATTCAAATATATATTTGTACTTATTTCTCATGTAAAAATATGCTTGCAAAAAGCAATGTATCTGTAACAAAATACGTAAATATTTATTAAGCTATTTATAAATATTGTAAGGTTTATCTTAATTTTATTAACAGTTATTTTAAGTTATGCTTCATTCCTATCTATTCTAATTTCAGCTTACAATTTCCTACCAGAATGTAATTTCAGAAAATCATCTTAATTTTATTAACAGTTATTTTAAGTTATGCTTCTTTCCTATCTATTCTAATTTCAGCTTACAATTTCCTACCAGAATGTAATTTCAGAAACGCAGTTAATGCAAATGACTTAAGAGTACTATTTAACTCGATGTTTCACCGACTTCGAGAGAAAGAGTCTGATTTTCCTGACTAGCGCGCGCTTGCCTTTTGGCTATGTTCTCTTTTAGATACTACGCTCGACCATACTTTAAGCCCTTGCTTGGCTTCGCCGATTTAAGTAATATTTAGGGGCCAAATACTTAGAATCCTGATAGCTTCGGCTATATCTTTCAATTAGCTTTAGTTAAGCTTAGTTTAGTTTAATTTCATAATTATTTAAGTCCAAGCCCAAGTGGAGGCTTTGTGTACGTTCCGAGTTAGGAACTGATTGTAATTATTCTAAAAAATAAGGAGCAGTTAACCCTTCGTAAGTCTTACGTGTTTATTCACTCGCTTGAGCGATTATTCGCTTGTTAGTGTTGGTGGGGTTTTAAGGCTGAACATTGAATTAAATAAGTAAAACCCCTGAATATATTTGAAATAAAGGATTTATTCATTCATAAGCTCCTGTGAAAGTTAATGTGAAGAAATCTAATTATTAAATGTATCTAAATTTATAATGATTATAAATATTATCTAAATATATAACCTTAACATTGAATTGTAAACATAAATTTAAATTCTGTTGACAAATACGTTTATAAAACTATTTAAGCAAGAATTGCTCGTACCGGAAAGCCAATCTGTTCAAAGGTATCGTACAGCAAATTTTATGAGATGCGTACTTAAGTTATAAAGAAGAGTTTTAGAATATGTATTGTTGAAATTAAGGATAAAACAAACTGATAAGTATAATAAAAGAATTATTCCCTTAAGTTTTATATTAAGTCAGTTACAAGTTTTAAATAATATTTTAAAAAATTCCTTTTTTTATTCCCTTTCAGAAATATTCAGAGAAAGTTAAGTACTATTTAACATATTTCACTATTAAAATAAAAGGTGTTGTAATTTGAAATGGACCGAAAAGAGCATTAATTATAAATTGACTTCGATTTTTCTATTTAAAAGATGCCTCAGAAGCTAAAAAATCATGTCATATTTGAAAAAGTATTTTAGGAAGAAGCTCCACAAATAGCAAAGAAATAATGCATAATCTTAATATTAACAATACAGTAAACTTTGATCATAATTTTTGTAATCCTTAAACGAATAAAATCGAATTACCTTAAAAATTTTTTCTAATGTAATTAACGAAAACATTTCATTCAAATTAAAGCGTTCTGAGCAAACTATTCTGTGAAAAGTATAACATGAAAAGTATAACATAAAAGTATAACAAAGTCAGTTCAGATTGAAATGTCGTTTAAAAATGTAGTCTTTTCAGATATTTAGGACTCTGCTGAAAAAGAAAATATATACATTTATATGTATATTTACGATTTAATTACAAAATATTTACATCCGACCGTGTCAAAACTAGGGATTGCAATACCGGTATTTTGAGCCATTTGTACAATTTCGTAATACCGGTATTCACCAGTTTAAATACCGTTTTTTTGGGTATTTGCCAGAATTTTTTAAAAATATCTCCCCTATATGTTCAGGGGTCGTCAACATAGCAAAATAGTATAGGTTTTTGTTTGTATGTCTCCCTAACGGGCGAAATTAATTAGACTGTGAATACAAAGTTGCATCGTACACTCTGGAGAAGTGATACAGCGTGTCAATCATCCTAGGAGGCGGGCCAAAACTGTCCTGTCCTATTACAGCTCAGAGCGATACTGCACATGCGCAGGATTCGTAGTCTGATATTCCTATTGTGAAAACAAGGTTGTAGTTGTGAAGAAAGCGCGTAATATTTCGATATTTTTTAAACTGGTGTGTTTGTCATTCACATTGTATTTGCATGTCATACTTTAGGGTTCAAATTTATTATATACTCGTAATTAATAAACGCATAATAACGAATAAGAATAACTTTAAAGAACATAAAAAATCTGTTGACAATACTTCGGTTCGGTTTCATTATTTATATGATGAAAAGAATAGGGTGGCACAATGTAAAAAATGTTCAAGAGTTATTAAAGTGAATGGAGGAAGTACAAGCGGGCTCCACGCACATTTTAAAAACGAAACATGATACAAATTTGTTAAAGAGGAAAGAATATAATTATGATGAAGACACAAATTTAAGCACAGTTGCTAAGCCCAAGATATCAGGGATTTTAGATTATTTTGGAAAAAGAAAAAAAAAAAAGATAATTTGGATGAAATTAAAAGTAAAATGATAGCATTAGATGGTTTGCTATTTCGAGTGTTTTGCACTTCTACTGAATTAAGAAAATCACTATCAGCCGGAGGTTATAAAAATCTATCAATATCGATTAACACTATAAGAAGAACTGTTATAAACTACAGTAACGGTGTTCGCAATTCTTTGAAACACGTGTTAATGCAATTAAAAGCACTAGTATTTCCTATGATCCACGGTCGTTGGAGCAGATGTAAGGTGTAGAGAAAAAAACTTGACGTGACAGAAGAAAACTACGCTGCCCCAGATAAAACTGAAAATAAAAAACTACTTACTTATAATAATCCAAATACCAATCACCCGCCCCCAAATATTTTAAATTCAAACTGAGCTTGATCATCATAGCATACTCTCTGGAACTGGAAATAACACTAAAGCTAAATTTTCAGGTGAATTCCACTCAGACGCACTGATGGTTATAAATGAAAAAAATGGATGATTACAATATAATCATAAGGTATTTAAACGGCAACTCAAGGGAGTATTACACTATATGTACAAATCTGACAGACCAACTAAAACAGAAATTAAGGAATTGCCAGGCGACTACCCAATTAAAAAAATTGTTGTAGAAGTATCTACTTTAAATTTTAAAGTACCAAAAGTTTTTCATCTTAGAAGCTTCAAAACTAAATCTCTCCCTATTTTCCAAGCTCGGTTACTAACTAACAAGAACATTAACAAAGTTTACGAAAATAATTCTACGTTGTTGATAAAGCTGAAAAATACCGAAATAAAAATTTTATACCACAGTATTTTAACTGCTAAAATATCGGCCAGTCATCTGAAAAATGTAAGCTCCAACCAAGTTCTATGCGAAAGCACATCTCTCTAGTAAACGTGAACTCAACACATAGGCACCTCTACTTGCTGTAACTGTTTAAGAAATCATCTGGTTAGTTCCTATCATAGATATTCTTCCTTAAAAAAATTTACGATAAGCAACGAATTATTTACTGCCTGCCTCGACAAAAGTTATGCCCGAGTTGCCAAAACTACATGCGTAGAAAATGCACCTGAAAATAATAGAGATACCAGACATACGAGCTCAGCAGAAAAGGAACTCATCCCAAGTACTAATCTTCTTCCAAAGCAAATTTTTACCGACTCTAAAATCATCTCTATTATTTATAGTACGTAAACTTATACAAGAAATTTTTGCTGATGTAAATATTTCTAACTTTCTAAAGCTACTTATTAGACAACTAATCCAAATTAAGAATAGTCATAATTAAGGAAAAGTCATTACGTTGTACAAATTGTTTGAACAAGCTTGTAATTTATTAATTCAGTATTTTTTTAACTAAAATTACACCAGCCAAAACCTGCTGCATTCACACTTACCCTTCTGGCTCATAGAAAGATTCCTTTTTATTTATTTATTTATTTTGTTTTACTTATCTCAAGTGTTCAGTTTTCTACTTTGCCATCCCTTTCTTCAACACCGATTCCACCTTTCTACAGCCAATCATTTAACTCCAGGACCAAGGAATCACAACACTCCATATCCTGATGTCAACATATACGCAGTTTCTAACCATCCAAAATACCATTTGCGTTCAGCTGGCCGATTGCCGCCTACTCGCCTTGGAGCATTTCGACGGACTACTGGATTAGTTCACATGGGTTCATTGTGAATTGAGTATCGTTCTTCCCACGTTCTGTAAACCTATGGTAGCCACAAGCAAACCTTTTGTTCAACATCAACTTTGCTACACACAAAATTGACTACGCCCAAAGTCTTATATGAGTATTAAAAATCGACCGATATTTTTTTTTTTGCTTTATTCATATATTAATTTCATCACTTTGAAATATCGTACAATTAATTTTAAAATATCGGTTAATTACCTTCGAACTTCCTCAAGTTCATGCTGGGAAAACACAATATCGTCTAAACGGAATTGTAAGGTCATTCCTTTTATTTAAATCTCTCGCTTGAATCAAAAACGTAGGAACTCTTCACTTCTGCTTTGCTAACCACTTTCGTAATAAAATACACTCTATAACAAACGAATCGATGCACCAAGAAGGAATTGTCCGATGGAGACAAAAATTGGTGAATAGGAAGATTATGTACAGAATAGAAAATGATTAAAATTTCAGAACAATTGAATGATTTATTTCAAAGTTACAAAATAACGAGCTCAATAAGGTGTTCACCCACCTCTAACCTCAATGCAAGCTGCCACACGGCGTGGCATAGACTGATAAAGCTCCCAGATGGTCTCCTGCGGTATTTCTTGCCAAATTTGTTCCAATTGTTGGGAGGTCATCAACATTCCCTGGTAGATGCAGTCGCCTTCCAAGCATATCCCAGATATGCTCGATGGGAGAGAGATCTGGCGATCTGGATGGCCAAGGAAGTGTTTGAGAAGCTGTAAGACAGTTTATATCAACGCGCGCTATATGTAGTCTGGCATTATCTTGCTGAAAAGTAAGGCCAGCGCTCAGCAAAAGGAACGGTAGCAAAACAGATCTCAGAATGTCGCCGAGTATCGCTGTGCTGTAAATGTCCCTCTAATGACGACCAAAGGGGTCCGTCTATCAAAGGAAATGAGTCTCCAGACCATAACTTCTGGTTGAGATACTGTGTGGCGTGCAATAGCGAAAGCAAGATCGGCACGCTACTCTGGGCGTCTTCAGACACGTCTTCGATGACCGTCACGACGCAGTTGGAAGCGGGATTCGTGGCTAAAGAGTATACGTCCTCAATCAGCATCATTCCAACCTGATCCGAGCCACGCACCGCTGTAATCTGGCTCGACAGTGTGCAGGCGTGAGTAGCAGGTAACGTAACGGTCGGTACGAGCATAGATTTCGCTCTGTCAGCCGTCTGTGAATGGTCATGGTGGACACTCGTGTGCGGATCGCCCGTCTGGTGGTTGATAGCGATGAATCAGGCGCTGTGACAGCTGATCTGACAATCACTCTGTCCTCCCGATCTGTTGTGGCCCTAGGTCGCCCGCTACCATCATGACGCTGAAATTTGCCCCTGTCCACCCATTCGTGCCAACATCTTCTAATCGCCGCATCGCTTCGACTCATATGACGAGAGATTCTCCGATTTGTCCAACCTGTCTCTTTCAATTCAATGATGCGACCTCTTTCAAACTCTGACAGTTGCTCGTAATGAGTTCGAATCCTTCGGCGAGGCATTTTCCCAGTCGTTCAAAGAAATTCTAAAATCGCAATGCAACACGAATATTTAACAACAGTTCAAGAACAGCTTTTTATATACAACTGCTGGATGCGCAGTTCCGATGCTTTGGAGATCGCACTATTCATTCATTGGACACCAAATTTTAACGATTTGCACATTTGGTCAAAACATTTATGCATACGAAATTTCAAACTAATCGCAAGATTCCTTCTTGGTACGTCGATTTTTTTGCTATAGGGTGTAGTTTAAGCTTAAAACGTTTCAATAAGGGAAGTTGGAGAAAATTCGGTGGATAACTGTTTAGTGACAAAAACAAAATTCAAAACTATGCTCAGTTCTTAAACTGGTTTATTTGACTATGGCAAAGCACCCAAAGGCTAGCTTAGCTGCCTAATGGGACGACTCTCTACGAGAAACTGGCTCGTATCCACGTTACACATGGAGAAAAACACGAAAATGCTCATGCAAACAAACCGTTCGCCTGAAATCAAACCCAGATCGAACTGCTAGTGTTCAACGACTTTATCGCTCGCCCGCTTGTAAGCCGCTCATTTCTTATTTTGCATAGAAATTCGGAGACAGATTTTGCAGAATACCGTATTTTCTTTTACGTCTTCTTTTAATCAATTTGGCTGATCTAGGCAAAAATTTACTAATACAAACACTGGCATTCACTATTTCTCATCTTTGTCCATAAAAGTATAATGAATGTTAGCTAAAGCATACTGCATAAGAAGTTTCAACACTTTTGGCACAAGTTTCATGATACTGGGTTTCCCGAAAGTCATGGAAAAATTCATTGTTTTCTTTGTCACCGGACTTTGAAAACATGAAATTGTTCAAAATTATGATTTTTCCATTTTAAATAAGAATTGGACAGAGTTGCTAAGATTTATACAAAATGTATTTTGGAATTTTCTTGTATTTTCGGAATTTTTATGAGTTTCTCATCGGTGTTTTATAAAGTACCATATGTGAGACGAATTTTTTTTACAAGTTTTCATGTGGTAGATCTAGATTTATTTTTAATCATTTCCAGAAATTTCTTTACTTCCTGCTTATTTAAAAAATAATTAGCCTTTCTTTTTTCTTCATGAATACACAATAAAATTACTACTCTAATAACAGACATACAAATGTTATGATAATCACTGCAGCAAAAATATGACAAAAAGTATAAAAAAATTATTACAACTATGTATTTCACTAAATTATGCTACGTGTGTAAGGTATCTAACTTAAGCATTCGATGGCTCCAAGCTACAGATAGGGAGTTTTCAAACACGAAGAGGAAACAGCTTTCATCCATATTACCCATGAGACAATATTATAAAAATATCAAGCAACCAGCCCATTCAGCTACCCAGTAATGAATTCATAGATCAGCAGCATTCAATGTTTTCTCTACTTGGCCACTGACCGATCCTGTATATAGGGGATGGTCAAAAATGGTATACATATTTTAAAAAAGAACATCTTACGTATTATCGTGAGTATTACAACGATATAATATAAAGTGTTATAACACATACGTAGCTTTGCACAGTGGGGCTACATGTCATGTAAATTTTTGAGGGTGAACTGTACATTATTAAGACTACCCCACAAGTAAAAATCATGGGGTATTAAATCAGGTGACCATCGGATGGGGTATTCAGTCGCGACCATTTGGCCTGTCCAACAGCCCGGTATATAATGCCATCCAGATAGGCACATATATATAAATGAAAGTGGGGATAGGTGTCATATTGTTGGATGTAAAATAGATTAACACCAAACAAAGCAGGAA
>KK118019.1:53246-95323 GCA_000611955.2 Stegodyphus mimosarum | reverse complement strand
TATGAAATCACAGAATTATGTTTTTCAACCAAAATGTAGGTGCAAAATTATCAGCCAAAGGTGTAGATAATGTCATATATCTGTAACAGCTGCCCTGTGAAATCAGATAATGAACTGAAGAATGATATCAGTGTAACTGGTAATGACGAAGAACACAATATACATATCTACCTAAAACATTTAAAACATTAATGTTTTAGGTAGTCACATCCTTCTATGCCCATAATTCAATAATGCAATCAAGACATTATTAGAAATATAAAATATTATTGTCATGATATGAATAAAATCCTCCATGAACTAGAAAATACAAATGTAAATGAATATGATTAATATGGAAAACTAAACTTCTTAACATAATAAATCTCCTGAATACATATCCTGGAACTACATCTCAGAAAAGATGAGACAAAATTGTTTTAAGCATAGCACATAGCAACCTTTAAATACACAATGAGACAGATGAAGTTGAAGGGAAAATATAACTCTAACTAATGGGAATGGTGAGAAATCTGAAGTTTGAATAACTTGGTCAGATACTTATGAACATGTAAGTTACATGAAAACTTTCAAGTTAAAGCACTAATGCCTCTAAAATTGATGATAATTTCTTCTCAGACAAATCTTGCTGAAATATAAGAAATTTACTGAAAATGGTAATTATGAGATTGGTAAGGCATCACTATGAGGTGAAGAATTTTGCTTATTATCGATATGATCAGAGATAAAACATCAGTCAGATAATTTCGAAAAGATACTACAACATGAACAATTCCTACATGAACTTTTATATAACAATTGCAAACAACTTAATATTAATGAACTTTTTAGGTTTAATCCTATATCCTTTAACAGATACAGTCAAGTACCAAAAATCCGCCGACATGAAATCCGCCAACTCCTGAAATCCGCATTGGCCTCTCAAAATATATACAATGAATTTATAGGTTCCAGAAACCACAGAATGGAGAATGAAATACCGAAGAAAAAATATTTATCCAATAATGATGTCATAATTACCGAATAATTATGATTCTGTGTTAGTGGCAGAAAAAAAGATTACCCCAGAAGAGGTTTTTAGTATGGATGATGTGTTCAGATGAGCCAACACTGGCATATCAGATAAAGGATGATGAAATCTTTGGCTCTGAAACTCGCCACAGCAAGAAAACGATTCCAACACCGACGCAGATAATGAGTGTGAAAGGAGTGAGAAAATATCTTTTAATGAGGAACATGGTGAAAAATACCTAAAATATTTTGAACAACAGAGCTGTGTCACAGAGCAAGAGATTGTAACCCTGTAGAATTTGCATAAAAAAAAAAAAAAAAAGAAAAAATCTTACTCTGGAGCACCTAAAGTTTTAAAACAAACCTCTATCAGAAAAATGTTTGAAACAAATAAAAAAAACTAAATATTTTGTGCTTTATTAGAATCCCTTATTTTTACACGTCTCTTTTGTAAATGTCCTTAATGCTTTAAAATATTCCTGTAGTCACTAATATAAATGAATAATATATATATACATATAATAATTTAATGCATAAAATAAAATAATGTAATAATGCATATTATTGTACATAATAATTTAAGTAAATGTATCTAATATGCCTTAATAATTTTGCACTTTTAGTCTGAATATTATGATTTAGCTTTTCTGTCCTGAAATCCGCAAAATCCTAAAATCCGCACAACCTCTGGTCCCAAGCATAGCGGATTTCTGGACTTCTACTGTACTTATTAAAATGTTTTTAGTTGTATTCTATGTAATTAGTTAAGCAATACTGACATGATATAAATACATCTTTCTTATCTCTTAATGTCGTTATTTGGTCAATGCTATCAAAATAGCTAAGGACAAATACAATTACATTAATTAGCATCTGTTGTATTAGCACTAAATCATTTAAAATACTCAGCCATTGCAGATGTAGCAAAGAT
Organism: Stegodyphus mimosarum; assembly: GCA_000611955.2. Taxonomy (NCBI): domain Eukaryota; kingdom Metazoa; phylum Arthropoda; class Arachnida; order Araneae; family Eresidae; genus Stegodyphus; species Stegodyphus mimosarum. Next base: position 93,381 of record KK118019.1, on the reverse strand, counting down.
GGATACAGTTTCCTCATATTTAATGTTATCAGTATATCCATTCTTTGTACACAAAAAAGAAAACTATTTTAAGAATACACATACAGCACAGTATGTATACAAACATATACACACATGAAACACTCTAAAAAAAAAAAAAAAAACCTTAGCATTAGTAATGAAATTGATGTCATACCCTTTCTAAAGAAAGTCACATATATGGTACACAAAATGCAATGCTTGGTAAATTAAATCTTGATATAATATATGTTTAAAATCTTTAAAAAATTAACATATTAATATATTTTAACATTCTTCTTTAAAATAAGACAGAAGGTCATATACATGATTAGACGATGTCTGAATAACAGATTTTCTAACACTGGCATTATAAAATATTATTGATATAATGATTAAAAAAAATTGGGGAAAAATCACCAAATGTTTGTAAATTATGTTACAGATTCAGAATAAACTTCATTTGGAAGTTCATAATCCCATTTATATGCTGATGGAAACAACGGCATTCAGTAATGTTTCATTTGATCTTCTGATCAGGATATGTCAAAAAATTCTTTAAGGAAAAAAAATCAGTATTAAATATTAAAAGATCTGAATTAAATTTTGAAAAAATTGCATGGATGTGCATATGGATACCTCTGCAGAATCTATAGACTGAATTTTACATACCTGCATTATGTCATCTCTGAACTAATCAATATGCACAAAGAAATTCTTTTTTTATTACTGCAGAAACTAAATGAGCACACAGAGTGTCTGTAGATGAAATTCCTGTATTCAGAGCAGATTACAGCCACAACTAGTCATTAGAAAAATGTGAAACTTTATGTATGACACATGCTTTCATCATCACATGAATATCAACTCACAGCAGCTTGAGAATGATTCATGCAAACAACGTCTAATCTATTTTTTGTTTTAAATATCAGTAACTGAATACTAAACTGCATGGTAACCTTTTATGTTGACATAACACATGGCGACTATTACAGACTTTAGCCAACTGGGTTGTGAAGTGCTGAGTGTGTTGATGAAAAGAAATCTAACCCCTTAACTGCCGCTGGCCTTAATATGCCTAGTATATGCCTTATATACGCCTTGCTCAGCCGATGCGTTAACTGCCCCGGGCGTATATAGATGCCCTTCTGAAATGCTATCATTTGCTTTGCACTGCTACCAGTAAAATTATTTGCAAAGCTTTGGAATGCAACACTACAATGACCTTGACAGAGTATGCAAAGGAGGATACTATTTTAGAGAAAGGGGAAGATTTGGAGAGGGGAATGTTTCTGAAATGGTGCAAGTAATGACTGCCCAGTTGTTGGTCATGTTTCTGTTTGAATAAAACGTATTTTTATTGCGTGTCTGCCGTTTTCGTTTACTTGTTTATAGTAGGTGCTTTTTACGAGTATGTACGACAGTGAAATAGATGATTACTTTCCATCATCTTCAGGATTGGACACCTCAGAATATGATATTATGTTAGATGAAGAGGATTGTGGCTATTTTCGAAAGATGCTTGATGTTGGGTACGACTTGATATGAAAAATTTGCCTATGCCGCCTCCACGCTTTCCATTTAGGTATACTGATTTTACAAGGTATAACACTGAAACCTGACATTAGACTTTACTGGTTTAAAAATAAATTCATCGAAACTCCATTTTTGGGAATCTTTTTTATTATCTTGTTTATTAGACAAACATCATTTTTATTATACTTACATCTTTTTTTATTATACTTTCACTCTAAAAATTAAATTTTGTATTTTCATTTTTTCTTTTATTCTTTATTTTGTGAAAGTAAACAGGCTTTAGACAGCAAAACTTGCACTTATTTTCCCCCTAATACATCGTATAACTACGTGCGCATGTGTGGAAACGGTGGCACTGGGGAGTCAATCTTGCACTTTTCCGTGGCAGTTAAGGGGTTAATAAAAATTTCTAAAAGTAGATTTTGTAAATGACATTCATATGCCATTCAGTGCTGTTTTAATTAAGAATAATTGATTTATTGTTCCACAAGCCTTTTTTTTTGGGGGGGGGGGGGGAAACACATGGCAAGTGATGAGATGTAGTGGTTTTAAATCAAAACATCAATTTATTTTTATTTTCTTGCATTAATATGCATATTTTTAATCTCTTTTTATGTTTGTAACATTTTTTTTAATCTTGACTGCTGTCACAATTACAATCATTTTTTAGTAGTTCAGAATGGCAACAACAAAAACAGATGAAGCAAAACACCCAAATAAAATGTATTATTCCTGAAGTTCTCTTTTAGTGTTTTCTTTCCGTTAAATAAGAAGATACATAGTTATTATTTTTGAAATATCACCAAATGCAGTTTCAGATCTATTGGGCAATACCTGCCCCACAGTGCATGTGTGTGTGTGTCATCTGTAAACTATTCTTAAAACTAAAAGTTGTTTACAATTAAAAAACCCCAGCAAAATTCATAGCACATATCTAGTAGAAAAGTAGTGAAGTTAAGTGTATGTGGGAATTTATTTCATCAGTACTCAGATAAACCTTAAGCATATGCAGGAACTATAATAAATAACAAAATTAATATACTTTATGTTTAACTTCCTCAACATGCGATACGAATAAGACAAATTTTAGTGGAACAACACATCTCGAGTCACCAACAGTGTATAGTGGATACTAGCTAATGATGAATACTTGTGATGATATCTGTGAATCTGAAGGTTTTCAGATACCACACACCAAAAGTGAAATTTCCCAATTAATGGAATTTGTGAAGAAATGAAGAGAAGTAGTAATAAATGAAGATGATATAACAGAAGTATTCCATTATGATGACAATGTACCAATAATCAATCAACAAATGGATAGTGAAATCTGTGGTATGTTCTAAATCCAGATAATATCACTACCAGCACTGAAGAAAGCCACACATAGGTTGCTGAGAATGAAAAAATTTCGAGTGACAATTTATTGGGAATTCTCAACATGGTAATTACAGTACAGGACCAATGGAACTTTCTAACTGAACAAGAAATTATGCTTAAATTAAAGAGAAGATATTAGCACAAAAAATGAAGCAACATAAACGATTTTACATTGAAAGAAATGTTTAATAAAGCAAACAGATCAATATTAAAATAATGAGATTTTCTTTTTTTTTTTTTTTTTTTTTTTTTTTTGTGTGTGTGTGTGTAAATTTTGATTTTCTAACGTCATCATCATTTATTTCAGAAACAGCTACACTGATGGAAAAACAATCCAAACACCAAGAAGGAATTGAGCTAGATAAATGAAATTTGGTAGGCATGTTTATACAAATAAAAGATGATGCTTGTTCAGATTTCATGCTAGGTGCATAAGTGTGGTGCTATGAACATGCAAATCAGGTTTGCTTTATATATATGCTGTAAAGTTCATAAGTATTATTTATCATTGAGATTTGATGTACTGAGTTGATGTTAGTCAAGAATGTCTTTAAGGAGACAAAGCCATTAACAACAGCTTGGTGAGTTTGAACGAGGTCGTGTAATAAGCCTACGGAGAAAGTGGATTTTCTTTCAACAATATTGCAAAAAGACTTGGCAAGAATTATCTTCTGTGTATGACTGTTGGCAGTAGTGATCAAGAGAAGGTACTGGCTCAAGAAGACCAGGTTCCAGGTAGCCAAGTGGCACTGCTGAGAGGAAATTCCGCTGTGTTCGGCATATGGCTGTGGCACATTGTAATGCATCTGCAGCAGAAATTCGAGATGCAGTTGCCACCACAGTGACACAATGAACTGTTACAAATTGGCTATTTGAAGGACAGGACAGAACCAGATGCCCTGTAACATACATTCCACTAACTTCAAACCACTGCCATTTATGACATCAGTGGTATCAAGCTAGAGCTCACTGGAGGATGGAGTGGAGATTTGCTGTGTTTTCTGATGAAAGCTAATTCTACCATGGTGCCAGTGATGGTTGTGTGTTGGTTAGAAGGAGGCCAAGTGAGCGTCTGCAACCAACTTGGCTGTGGCCTACACACACTGGACCAACACCTTGAATTATGACATGGGGAGCAATTTTACATGACAACAGTAGCACTCTCATGGTTATCCCATTCACTGGCTGCAAACTTGTACATCAGTCTGGTGATTCAATGTATTCTGCTGCCATTCATGAACAGCATTCAAGGGGGTGTTCCCCAATATGATAACACTCGCCCTTATACCGCTGTTATAACCAAACACGCTCTACAGAGTGTTGACATGTTGCCTTGGCCTGCTAGATCACCAGATCTTTCTCCAGTCAACTGATTCCAGTGTTATCTACAACCAGCCTTAACCATCCCTGTATTGACCGACCAAGTGCAACAGGCATGGAACTCCATCTCATAAACTGACATCTGTCATCTATACAACACAATGCATACACATTTGCATGCTTGCATTCAAAATTCTGGCAGTTACACTGGTTATTTATGTACCAGCATTTCACATTTGAAATGGCTCTTCTTGTGCTAGCATTAACCAGTGATCTTGAAAATTTAATTAATTAAATATGTTATCTAGAGAAAAGCATTGCTGAATTTCATTACAATTATTTTTCCTTGGTGTTGCAAAAACAAAAAAATTTTTTTCCATCAGTGTATTTCAGAATATTAATTCTATAACCTCTACATGTCACTTTTCTATATTTAAACTGATAATCTAAAATCTGAAAAATTCCAAAATCCAGAACTGCAGAAGCCCTGATGAATTCAGATCTTGGACTTTGTACTGTACTTCAATCATTAATTGTTAACCAGTTCATGTGCATAGCAAACCTGTATGGTTCATTTATACAGCTAACTTTTACTCCAATAAATTAAAGAAAAGATTTAACACATTCTAGAGAATACAAATACTCTATAAAGAAATTTACTAACTGTATGTCTGCATCTTGATTTTATTATCAAATTTAAGAAGTGTAAATCAATAACATACTCTAAAATCAACTTTCCCAGGTATTCTCTTCCAGTCATCTTTAGATGGTACGATTTTAAACACTGGTTTCATGCCATGGAAATACAATTTTCCTTGCCGATTTAGGTTCATCACATGAAATTTCACAACTACTCCAGGTGAACCTCCGGCAACTCCAAAATGAAACCATGTTCTAGAAAAATACAATAAAAAAAGTATAAATATACATATGATTCACAAAGGAGAAAAATCACTTTCATATAACGCTATTTAGAGAAACTGTAGCTATGCTTAATATACTTGAAATTTAATCTTTTTGCCTAAAATTTAATTCATTGCATTTAAACTAATAACATCTTAAAATCTGATGCTAAATTTCATAAAATGTTTAACAAAATATAAGTGATTTTACATAATAGTTTTATAATAATGTTCTTTATGAAAAACTTGGCTTGAATATGATATTTCCAATTAATAAAATTACAAATTTTGCACCAAGTATTCAAACATCCCAAATTAAAATTCTTAAAAATGGCAATATTCCTCTGTTTCAGAGCTTCTCAAAAAGGCTTTTCCACTAGGTAACCCTTTTTATCTAAACAATATTTTCAGAACTCTGGGTATAAAGATATATAAACTAAGAATATGAATTAAAGCATCTGCTGATAATAAATCATAACAAAAATTTCTTCAAAAATAATTCTTTTGTATACATACAAATAGAAATTTTCTATGCATTACAAACAAAATCAAGTATTCATAACAAAAATCAAGTATTCATACTAAAAGCTCAGAGCACTTATTTACTTTTACATAAAGACATTAATCTTGGATTAATATTTAATACTGTAGAATGTAGTTTCTTTCACATTTCTTCAAAATTGACTGATGTTTGGATTTCACAAATGTCAATGCTCAAAGTACTCCTTCACATAAATTCTTAATAAACAGTGAACAATCTTAAAAGCATATACATTAGAGTTATTTGAGAAAGTGTTGAAAAGATCTGGCCAAATCTGGAGTCAAAATTCATTTAATAGCTTTGGGAAATAATTGAGAAAGTCAAGTTTTAAACCTGTATCCCTCAATATGTTGTCAATTTTTCCTCAGCACTGAATAGTAAATGGCCGACATTAATCATTTTAACTAAGGTTTACAAACCTAATTTTCTCTACCAGAATCAGAATTTCAAGGAAACTATTTTTGAAACTATTCCTAGATGCTTCAAGTGATTACTACAACTTTCAGAATTAAATCTTTGAAAGAGTTATTCTCAATTATAAAAGCATCTATAGTGTAAACATTTCTAAGGATCCATTTTCCACTCTATTTCTTTCATATATTCACTTTTTTCCTTAACAAGACTTTCAATTTTCTGTTTTAACATAAATATGACATAATTACCTCCATGAAATGGCAAGTTTAAATCATTGAGAAACATAAATATGATACAATTACTTCCACGAAGTGACAAGTTTAAATCATTTATTTTTCATAAATATCTGACAAATAAATAAAAGGCATAATTTTTTGTGAAAAAATCAACAAAATTGAATATATATTCAGTTAAAAATACAACAAATCCATCTTTCAACTGGAATAATCTAAACAAACCTAGTCTTCTTAAAAGTATTTTTGCATATAGTGATAAAGTTTGCTAACTGGAATTCCCAGCTTTGTAGTGATTTGAAAATAAATGGTACACACACAAAATAAATTAATTGGTAAATACACAAAATACATCATTTAAATTTGATAATATTTTTTTGGCTGTGATGGTTTTCCAATGGATCATGCAGTAAGTACAGATGATATATTCACTATCATCAGCTTTGGCACAAATCCAATATTTTTACTCATCATTGGCACCATCTGCACAGGCACTAACTCACTTCCATTGTAAAACTTCATTTGTGAAAAAATTCATCAAATTTAAGATAAATATCCTTTACTCTTATACATTTCCCCAAAAAAACAATAAATTCTTTATGTATATTTCCTTCATATGCATATCTTACGTAAATTAACAATTGCACAAATTTAAAAATATTAATCGTTTCATCCAATTAACTGAATTGGCTTAATTCTAGGCTATTCATAAACCAATAATTCTAGGCTATTCATAAACCAAATAATGAATGGATGCAATTGATCACAACTGATTTCAGAAATTCTGCTCGAAACTATCATTTAATAAAGAAATTTTATGAAATTATTTTCAGTGAAATATTTACAACATTTTCGTTACAGCAGGCAGCTTGAGATCATCTCCTGTGATGTAGCACTTCATATTTTTTTGCAAATTCAATAAGAAGCTGCATGAGATGAAAAAAATACTTTTTGTTCAAAGCAACAAATTTTTCAAAATATTGATCTTTCATATTCGAGGATTTTAAAAGTCAATCAAAGTATTATTTCAGTTTCTTGCAGTTATATTCAAATTTAATCTAATGATTTGCTTATGCTATCAGAAGTAATTACTTTTATTCATCAGATAAATAAGATAAACTGAACTGATCAATTCAGCAACAAGATATCATTTTAGACTAAATGATTTCATGTTCTCAGCAGTAAAAAATTCATTAAAACATTAAGTGGTATCTAAGTATCATCGCAACTACCTTAGTAAATGCATGCACATAATTGTTTTTCAAGGAAGCATGCTCATAACAGTTTTTCAGTCAGGCAATATCACAATTTTCATTTGTATTCCTTTTGTTGTGCTATAATTTTATAGGGAAACTGTGATATTTTTTGCTTTAAACACGATTTTAAAATAAGTGCTTGTGGAATATATGAGCAATAGAAGAAAGTGAGGTAACCCTTCTGCAGGAATGAAGTATTTTTCCACAAAATCACTAAAGGGAATAATGATGAGATTTGCTTGGTAGATAACCAGTGCACAACACCAAGTGTGCACAGGTCTCTAAACTTTAAGCAAAAACATGTTGATATGTACACTGCGTGGGGGGGGGACAGTTCTATATCTCTTGTTCTACTGGGTTGATTGACGAAATTCAAATTGCGTTTTTCATGTCTTGAAAGCATGACTTAGAATATATATTAGATTTATATATAGCATTATCCTCACATACATCTTTTGACACAAAATCGGAACTTTTTCTGAAATGACATGCCAATTTTTTTTCCATATTTTGATTCTATGACTCAAATTATGACAAACTGCCAAGTTTTGTAAAGATCACACAAGTAGTTTTTAAAAAATCAGCTCTCAAAATTTTAGTTCCTCAACGTTAATTTAATTGAATTGATCAATTAAATATATATATTTATTTAATATATCCTTTTTATTAAACCTATTTGATTATTCCTTTCATACTTCAAAATTTAGGTTCATTCTAAATTAAATTTGCTAATTTTTTATGATTTATTTTTTAAATTTGCATTTTTAAATAATTTTCATAAATTTTTCAAAAAAAAAATTTGAATTATAACCTATAAAAGTTTTGCCATCATCTCAAAGTAGATATATTTCTAAGCATACCTGCAAAAAATTAAGAGTTTTTTATTCAAAATTTCCTAAGATATACGTGAATTCACACTTTGGCATGTTTTAAAATTTGGTGTATTTATTATAAATGATAATAACGAAAATGTGGTTTATGTCACTCTGTTAAAATTATTTGAAAGTATGAACAATGACTTTTCTTCTGTCGTGGACAATGAAAAGAAGGAAAGAAATATAGGTTGCTATAAATTAAGAAGTTCGTCAAGCGAATTATTCTTGGCGCAACTGAAAAAAATGCACCAAGATAAATTTTTTAATTTCTCACCAAAAATTACAAAATTTAATATCTAAGCGTAATTTGAGTTGTAGAATCAAAATATGGGAAAAAATTGCATTTCATTTTAGAAAAAGTCCAATTTTATGTCGAAACAGTTATGTTAGGACAATGCTATATATAAATCTAATATCCTAAGTCACGCTTTCAAGACATGAAAACATAATTTGAACTTCATCAATCGGCCCAGGAGAACGGGAGATACAGAACTGTCCTCCCCCCTTTTTTCGCAGTGTACATGGACAGAACAGTAAAAAAGAAATTATGGATTGATTTTCAAAAAAAGTATTCTCCTTTTTTATATCATACAATCCTTATTTAACAATTAAAATTTGCATTTTAAATTGCTAAACATTGTTTTCTTTTGATATGTTGATAATGTTTGCCCAAGATACTTATGTTCATAAATATGAATAGTCTGGCAATCCTTTTTTAAAAAAAAATCATGAAAATCTGGAAATTGCACCAGGGTCGTCAAGTTAATATGTTAAGTACAAAATAAACAATAGGTTTCTCTACATTATTACAATTAACACAAGTACAACGTTATAGGCATAAATATAGCAAACTAAAATCTGTAAACTTCTGATCTAACTTTAAAATAAAAGAATTTTAACAAATATTCCCATATCATAAAATTCAATATAGATAACACTGAAAATATTATATTACAAAATTCATGTTTCTGGTTTAAAGAGTTATATTTGTTTTAATGTTTTGACAGATGATTAAAATTAATTTTGTCGCCATTCCATTATGGGAATCATATGAAACTGCAAAAAAATATATGTGCAAAAGAGCTAAATCTTGCAAACATGGTCATTTAATCACAAACTGTGCGTAGATTTAGATTTCCCTAAATGTGCATGAAAACTTAGACAGTTCTAGATTTTTAAGTTGACAAAGAGATACAGGTTTAGTTTTTAAGTTTATGGCTAATGCTATGGATCTAACTATTTCGGAACTGTCTAAGCAAGAAAGGCCAGCATTAAAATTTTCACAAAGAAAAGGCATCATTCATGATACAAAATAATGCTCCAATTACCAGATGATGAAACTGGATTTTATCGATAACTCGACAGTAAAATAGGGCTGCAGAAAAGAATCCTGTAATGAGAAGAAAGGATTAAGAACACAAAATTAATTTGAAGAATCAAAAATCCTATTCCTTACAGCAATGAAGTTAATCGATTTTTGGTGTCAGAAGAAGGCATCGATTGAATTTTGTGAACTTCACCTGAAGAAGAACCACAATACAGGAACAGTTACATGCATGAGGTATGTATTACAGCTTTAATTACTCAGCCTAAGTTGAAAATAGGTGGATGTGACAAGATTACTGAAGTAGACAAAAGCTTTTTCACATGAAGAAATAACAACATTGGTCATGTCCTTGCACCACAGGGGGTTTTCAATGGATTGTATAAAGAATTAGATTAATGTTTTTTAAGTCACTGTTCCGAATTGATTGGTAAAAATTTTATTGAACATCACAAAGGAAAATATCACAGAAGGAAGCGTTATTTATACTGAATGCTAGAAAGCAAATAAGTTAGATGAAATGCAAGATGATGGCTTTGAACACTTTACTTTCAGCTGCAAATATAATTTCATAAATTGTACACGTGGGTGCCATACATAAACAAAAAAAGTGGCTGTGGGGCAGTGTTAAACCTCATCAAGGGATTACCTGATAGCCCCTTAATTCTTATTTGTCTGGAAGATGTTAACCAAAAAAACTGAAATTTTCTCAGCATGTTGGAAGAGATTAAAAACTGTACGCCTCCTGTTTAATTTCAATTATATTTAGTTGTTTTATTATTTTTTTTCATGGATTGAAATAAAAAAATATATAATATATGAAATTAGCCTTTCATCTAAATTAAAATAATATCTTCAGATAGTTATTTACTATTATGAGTCTTTCCTTCCTTGCATTAAGGTAACATAATTATTTTTGGCATTACTGGCATCAACGAGAATTTAGCAATTTTTTACGATAACAGAATTATACAGTAATTTCTTCTGATAACATACGCAAATGATTAGACTGAATTTGAATATAACTGATACACTGACTACATTGCCCTCTCTCCGATGAATGGGAAAACTAGGACTTAAAGGATTTATACCATGATTTTGTGATCTTAAGCATAGGCAATGATCAGGCCCTGTGAAACTGCAAGTAAATGCAAAGGGCCAGTCACACTTGAACTTATCTGAGCTAACAGAGTCAGCTCCATTTGTCAACTATATGTGAAGTTCAGATTTTTCAACTCACTCCACTATGAAGAAAAACTGGTTTTGAAGCAGTGTTGGTTATGTCAAATATCTTCCTCAGCTCAGATAAGCTCCAATGTGAATAGCCCTTCAAGAATCATTTGGTTCTGAAGCCCTAATTCTTTTAAAAAAAATACAGAACTTAGGTTTAACTGCACAACGCAGAAGGTGATTAAAGTATAAGTAAATAAAATGATATATTTCCTTAAGCAAGGAAGCTTGGAAGAATTTTGATACAAAGCAAGGATAATGCTAGCAAATGACACAAGTAAAATAATGGGAAAATTAAAATATCTTGTTCCCAATAAAACAGACAAAGAGTAAATAAGCTAATAGTTCTGGAAAGAATATTAGTCTTATGGACACATTTTGGGTCATAAATTGATTCCTCATATTTCACTTTGTTCATAGAACAGCAGAACACATGAAAGTATTTGCAATAAATTATTCCCAGAGGTATCATGAAGTAGTCACAGATAACAGCCACAATTCTGCTCAGAAGGTGTCTTATACTGTATAGTAATATCTAACCTTATACTACCATTATGTTACTAGGGTCAGATTTAAACTTGAATGAGGCCCCATGAGATATCGAGCTGCCCTTTATAAGGGATATGGGATTAATTTTTGGACAGCCCCAAGCTACAACTTGTGTAGCTTATACATAAATCCCTACTGTTTGTTATGATACTTCCAGTCAGAGGTACCACATCACCCTTCCTATAGCCCAGACCTAGCATCTACCGATTTTCATGCCTTCAGAAAATCCCTAGAAATTATATTAAAAAAAATATTTATTGGTGCTTTACAACTATGAACCTGCATAAAATGCTCGGGAATAAAGCTTCTCAGAAGACTTATTACCTTACTTAAGTTGCATTTATTTGTATATTGGAAATTGCTTAGCCGATTGACAGCAGGCTACTGTTCTGTTATCAGGACTGGATTCAGAAATGTATGAATGTATGCATGTATGTATGTATGTAAGTGTATATATATATATATATATACACACAGACACATTCATACTTACATACATACATGCACACATACATATTTATATATATATATATATATACACACAGACACATTCATACTTACATACATACATGCACACATACATACATTTCTGAATACGTTCCTGGTAACAGAACAGTACAGACAGCAGTTTGTAAAAGCTTTATAAAAGTTACTCCTGTCATGAATACATAAAATATACATAAATACCAATTCATTTTTATCATTTATTACCAGAAAATAAATACAAATCTGTCCTAAAAAGTAAAAATTTTTAGAGATATAAGCACACAAATACTTAAAGATTTCATGTGAAATCATTAACAGCTGCAGAAAAGGAAACAAACATTAACTGGAAGAGAAACCCAGCTAGATAAAATTTTTAATTAAATAAAACTGCCACATTAGTTTGGCATAGATTTTGAATAAAACTTCACATCAATTCCAAGGGTGATCAGCAACATCTTCTTTAGGAAGGGAGAAAAAAACTATTTAATCTAATTTTAAATAAATAAACATATAGGTAAAAATCATATAAACATAAAATTATTACATTACTACTATAATTATTCAGAAATCTGTTGTTAATACAGTGGTACCTCAATACATGTCCACTTTGAAATATATCCAACTTGGTATACATCCTGTTTGGATATGAAAATTTTAATTTAGTAATATGATATTTGCTTGGAATGTGATTGAAGTTCAGTGAGTCATGACTGCATGCATTACCCTTCCTTATCCCTTTTCAGACAATGCTACAACTGCCCATGAATGTCAGCATGTCCCTTGCTACTAGGACCTCCAGCAGAGTTTCCTCTGACCTTGTCAGGAAACAACCCGCATTATAACTACGAAGTTTCAGATGATTTTTTGTTTTCCCCTTAATTTTTTTTGCAAACTCATTAAAAATGAGTTTTGAGAATGTTGAAAGTCAAGCAATGACAAAAATGATTAGGATCATATCACCATGCAAGTGATAAAAGAGATTGTTGAAAAATAAGAAGATGACTGCATATCTGGAATTTAGTCATTCATACCATATAGCAAGAATGAAGGTATCTATGATTGCAAAAAACAAAGATGCTGTTAAACAGGCTAACATTGCCAAGGGATTGTAATGATTATGAAATAAATATCAGAGAAAATACGAAGCAAATTGCTTTAGAGTTAGATAAAAAAATATTTACTTATTATATTATGTACAGTACAGTAAAATAATACAGGAAAATATTTACTTACTGTATTATACACATAATACAGTAATTCTGTACATAATACAGAATTTCCCCAAAACGTTTTTCTCGGGCTGAAAATCATTTTCCGGGAATTTTATATATCTTGAGAACCAGCGATCTGATTTTGATGAAATGACCCCCATTCTCTTTGTCTTGCGGTCTACTTTCTGATGATAGCTTTGGTTTTTTTGTGATTCCCATTTGTGATCATGGTAGCTCCCCAAGAAGGGTCGACCTTTGATCCCTTATAACCCAGGCTGTGGTGGTCTGATTTTGATAGGGTTTTTTTTTATGTATCAAAAATTTTTTCCTATTTTTCCATAAAAAAAATTCCGGGGGTCCCCAAGGGAAGTCGCACCCTCCCAAATCCAAAAATTCGAATCTCTGGATCTACTGAATGGATTTTAACCAAAATTTTTACGTGTGGGGGACAAGAGCTCTCGAACCAGCAATCAATTTGTCTCTGGGTTGACCAGGGGGTCCAGTATAAGGATCCAAAAATTTTCAGTAAAAAAAAAATTTGACCCACTTAAAAAATAAATACCACCACAATCTTCCTCTCCCCGAGCACTATCACCCACATATAACATTTTTGTTCCTAGGCCAAAATCGACCCGAGTTATGTATAGTTGAAAATTGGCCATAATGCAATTACTGTATTATGTGTATGTATTCATTATGCAAGTATTATGCAAAGTATTTTATTCACGTACAGTACATATGTCCCCCATTACATATGTATTTATGTTATAATAACAAGAATAGGACTTTTTTATAAGAACGGAATAATTATTTTCCTATTATTTCTTATTTAAAAGTTTGTTTGGTATATGTCCAGTTTGTATTAATCAAAATGTCTGGAATGATATATACTGAGGTACTACTGTATAGTGGAAAGCTCCAGTATTGTAAAGCCTCTGCTCAGAAATTGCATGCACTGCTTGCCATGTCTGTCTGAACAGTTCAATCCAATGAATGAACCGCAGTAAAATATAATATTTTCTAACATTCATTTACTTTTCTTATATTGAGTAGTATTATACTAAAGAGCTTAAATAATGCAATGCATCTTATATGAAATGTGTAGCTATTTTTTAATTGCTTCAAAGAAGCAATGAAATGCCATGAAGAATATGTAGAATCCATAATACATACTGCAATTTTTAACGTAAAATTTCTCAGATTTATGTTATGAGTGTTTGGAGCATTCCATAACAATCATATGAGGATTGTAATGATTCTTCAGTATACATTGTAGGTAGGCTACACTGAACGCAGCCTACAGAAGGCTACAATGAAACAACCATTTGCACCATACATTGATTGCAATTATTGCATATAAATTACATTCAATAATTATTCAAATGGGACATCAGAAGTTTATTTCCTATATGAACACCAGAATTTGTTAAATTGTTTTCAGCACTTCCTTATTATAGTGGTACCCCCAGCTTTAATTATTAATCAACCAAGATGTAACATGTAACAAGGCAATAGAACACATGGCGAGATTTTGGCAAAATATTTTCTGTTGATTAGTCATTCAATCTTAAAGGATGCTATAATAAGGAAATAGCATTTTTCCTTTCTTTGTATTTAGTCAAAGCTTTAGCTTTACAATCAGTCAAACTGTGAATGAATATATATCTTTTACTGAATGCTACTTCATAAATGATCAAACATCTTTCATTCATTCACTAACAATTGAAATTATTAATATCAAGTATGATTTCAGAATATGCATATAACAAACAGTAAAATAAAAAGGAAATACTTTTTAAAAATGAAAATATATTGAGATGCAGATTTTCATCATCAAATAGACTAAATTTATGTTCAAAAGTGTGATACAACAGTAGTGGCAATTTAATATTTTTATTTTATATTAATATTATAATTCACTACACACAAGTGGAATAAATTATGAAAGAAATTTCCACTAGATTAATAATTAGTCAATACTTATTTAGTTTATTAAAGGAATAAATAAATCCCATTTTAATGAGATTAGTTGCATCCAAGATTCCTTAAAATTTTCTAATGGTTTAAAAAACAAGAAAATTCCATTCTTTGAATTATTTTTGAAAACAAATACGTCGTATCATGTAAAAAAATCCAAGAATATAAAATAAATGTTTCCTGTATGAATTTTAATGCTTTGTTGCAGAATAAATATCTAATAAGAAAAGCTTTGAAATTGTTTTGACATATTTTGCACAAAATGCACAATAATCATGGAAATAAATATAAACATAAATAAATAAGCAGGAATTAGCATTTTTTTTTGGTTTATTTGCTTGATTTTAAGCAGCCCAATTGTAAACGCATCCATACATTATGAATTTCATCAGACCATAGTGTGTTTTGATAACAATAGTTTCTAACATTGTTATAATTTCTTAGTGCCTTCTACAAATGGCACATACACACACACTCAAACAAACAAACAAAAAACATCAGCAAAGTTCAACTAAAAATAGTTAAAAACTAAACTGCCAGTAAACATTACTTTATTTTTCTGATCCTAATATGGATGCCCATCTTCATCTTTGAACATATTATTTGTTAACTAAATATAATATATTAAGAAGTGTGAAATAGCAATATATATAATGCATACGTTATTTTCGAACATTTCATAGAACATTCAAACTATTTATATATATATATATATATATAGGATCAAAATATGATTTGAATACTCATAATACAAACAAATCAAGAAGCAATATAAAGCTAATCTAAAATATTACCTAAATGTAGTTTGATAAGGAGTACCGCTGCAATCTGGTTTAGTCCATAATTTGAACTCCTTAATTAACTGATTCAATCCAGAAACTGATTCAGTTGAAACTGCACTCTTCAACTGTGGGTAAACAGTTTTCCTTTTCATATATTTTTTGATATGTACAGGAGAAGATTTAGGAGTTTCAGAAGACCCTTTCTGACGTCTAACATACTTGTAATTAGAAATAGGAGGCAATCCTTTGTCACTAGCAGATGCATAAGCTTTTACTTCCCTGTCTCCTGAAGATTCGATAAATTCTACTTTGTCTAAATTTCCCGAATCAAGATCTGATGTAAACAACAGCCCACCACATTCAATTTTCATTATATTACTGCTATTCGTAAATTATTTATTTAAAAGTAGCAGGTTTTATTCTGAACACACCTTCATGATACACATATATTTGGCCCTTTAAATTTGTCATTAAAGTCCGATAAAAATGCAAAGAATAATTTATGAAACATTTCAACATTTTCCAATACGAGGCTTTCTGCTAATGATTACTATTATAAATATTAATATTTAATTTATTTTTATATTGTTATATGGAATACACAAACATTTCAACATAAAGAAGAAAATCTAACCAGAAAACCCAATTCAAAATATGGAATTGGGTATCCATATTGTTTACAAACATTATTATGTTGCCATATGAATGACTCTGGACAGTACCAATCAGTCATTTCTAATTGTTTTCAAGATTTGAAGATCTGCCAAAATTTACCCTAAGTGCTAAAATTTTGAGAATGGATGATATTTCTTGATATTTGTACTATGATCCCTCAAAAAGTTTAAATTTATTTTTGAAATTAACAATGGATTACCTGTTTCTTTCTTTCCCCCATGTGAACTTAAATTATCAGTTATAAATTGGCAACAATTGAATTTTTGTTTATATTCGGGTTGGTGGGCGTTACGAAATGTGGTTTTGTGCGAATAAGCTGTAATTTATCGAGTTTTAAAATCTAAGGAGTAAGCATTTTCCAAAATGGATAATAATACAGAAAGATTGAACTTATACGACGCAAATGAATCTGTGTCTCCTGAAACGTATAGTTTCGGAATGGTTACTCTTCGCCGTTTGTGGGCTATATTAAAAATATTTTTTTCAGAACATCTTTGTACTATATTTATAATTTTAATCTGCCTTTTAGCTTTATTAGAACAGTATTTAGTGTACAATGTTGGAATTATTCCTAGTGCCTTTTATAAAGTTCTTGGTGACAAAGATTTGAATGCTTTTTGGCTGCAGATTCTTAAAGCTACGCTTTTAATATTAGCTATATGTTTTGTGATAAGTTGTAAAAATTACGTAATAAATGTTTTTTATGTAACGTCGAGGGAAGCCTTAACAAATACTTTGCATGTGTTATATTTCAATAGTAATAAGTTTTACATTTTGAATACTTTTAAGTATGATTTTACAGATAATCCTGATCAGAGAATAACTCAGGATATTGATAAATTTTGTCATGAGTTTAGTTCTATCATAGGTCCCTTTGTTATAGCTCCTTTTACGATTTCTTACTATTCCTATAATTGTTTTCAAACAACTGGGTGGATAGGTCCTGTAGGAATATTTCTAGTTTTTATTCTTTCTGCGGTAATTAATAAATTACTAATGAAACCAATAGTAACAAAGGTTGTGCAGCAAGAAAAGTGTGAAGGTAACTTTCGTTTCAAACACATGCATGTTCGTACAAATGCAGAATCAATTGCATTTCAGGATGCTAATATTGCAGAATTGTCACGTTCTGACAATAAACTTGTTGCACTGATAAAAATTCAGCAATCATTGTATTTAAGACAGTTCCCTCTTAATGTAGCTGTAAAGGTGTTTAGTTATTTTGGAAGCATTATCAGCTATCTTATCCTTGCGTATCCAATATTTTCTGGAACGTATGATGATTTAACTCCTCCAGAGCTAAGTGCTCTGATTAGTAAAAATGCATTTGTTTCTATTTATTTGATATCTTGTTTCTCTAGTTTAATTGATTTATCATCACAAATTAGTGAAATTGGTGGACTAACACACCGTGTTTTTGAAATTTTGGATATTTTGAATTTAAATTATGAAGAAGATATCAGTGATTGTTCATCCAAGTCCTCAAAATTCAAAATGAAATCTGGAGAATTTTATCAAGAAGCAGGTAAAAATTCTAAAAGATACTGCTAGACTTTTTTTTAATAGATTATTGTTTATTTCATCTGGTGGAAAGTAATCATAATTACTGTTCAAGTGTATTTTGTAATCTAGTTATAGCTGTCTTGCAATTTTCGCTCATGTATAGATTGCATACATGTGTAAAATATATATATGAATATTTAATACAAGACTTAATTGTCTATTATCAGTTTATGATTGTCCTGATCTGGCATTATCTCACTACATGATATATTCAAAACTATGCTAGTGAGTATTTTATACATAATACTAAAGTTGCTTTGGATAGTAAAATGATTACCAAAGATTGCCTGCTGGGTCTTTATCTGAATCCTAAACTACGTATGGACACTGACTGTTGTATCTCTGAAGGACAAATGCTTAACATTTGATGATCTGAGAGTCCTTAGAGAGGTTGGTGCTTGAAAAAGAAGGTTACGAGATCATCCGATTTGATCTGGGATGCTTTTGATTGAAACTGAGACAGATCTTAAGGAGATGACCATTATGCTTTGCTCAAATTCAGTAAATCTTATTACGAAGAGCAGAAAATAATCACAATTTTAAACCAAAATTTTCCTTACAATTTCATTATCCTTGATGCTACGAAATTCCCATTTATTGATATTTATATTACATTTATAAAAACACAGGACACTTTTGGCTAATTTTGGCATAACTTTAATGATAATTAATATGCTTATAAATAATAAAGTGACGTAAATTTTAATGGAATGAAAGATAAGGCTTTTAAATTACAAGGCAGAGAAAAATTTGTTAGGTTTAATTAATTCTAATATTTGTTAGGAACAGTTCTTTTAGATAACTAGAAATTGCTTATATTTGAAGAAAATTTTCAACATATTATATACAACATTAAATATTTATTTGACAGATTTTAAGACCGGTATACATACAAAGATTATTTAGCCTGCCTTAAATAAATTAGAAGATGGATTTTAGCAGAGAAAATGTCAAGTTTTATCATACAGAATATATACATTAGAGAAATGTAAGGAACCTTTGACAACAGAAAAGTCTATAGCAGAGCGTTTCCAGTATTTTAGACTGCTGCGTTATGTTACTGCACAAATCACGTAATCTGCCATGCATTGCCACTCAAAGAGACATGGGACCTTCAGTTTCCATATATCTGGGAAAAAGATAGTTTTCAGTGTTGCCATTCAGCTTGGCATAAAATATTTAATTTGGCTTTCAATTATAATTGCAGCTGCTTAACAAACTCAGCAATTTCAAATGTGTAAATGTGCTTCTTGATAATGATTCCATATGTAAGATGAATACTGTATGTAACATAAGATGAATACTGTATGATGTCCAAAACATCGATTTAGAATTTAGAGTTAAATACAGAATTTTCATTTGGTGATATAAGCCATGATACCCAAACTGCAGTTGTATTCTGCGGACAAATCAAAAGTCTGTTCTCTGTTTCAAAGTGTTACAATATTCTTAGGGTAGTAGCATGATGTGATCGGTGGTGTGTTTGAAATCCACTGCAGTGAGGAGTATTAAGAAACAAATATCTCAGCCCAGATGAGTTAAGGGATATGCTAGCAGGCTCTTTGTGCTTTGTAGGGATGTGGGCAAGCTTTTGTACAATGACAGATGACATTATTTTATTTCATGAATAATATATGTAGTCATATTTAGTTGATAATTTTATTAATATTTTCCCATTATTATAATGAATAAAAGATGTTTTTAATGTCATTTGTTATGTACTTCAGTACAGAATAATTTTGGTTTCATATATATTTTGTATGAAAGTTCCTTTCCTTAATGTCAGCTTCATAAAAAGCAGTACAAATAGATAATTATATATATTTGGCTGGACCTATATCTTTTTGGCAGCTCTTTTTCTTATTTGGCTGTGCTTTTTCAATTTCAACTTTTAATTATAAATGTTTGAATCTGTGTGTTAAATTTTTGTATCTGCCTGGCATGCTTATTTTATCATTTAATAAAGTAAATATTACATTGCCTATCATATTTTCATTGGAGGTATTTTGTTTCAATTAATTTGGATCACAGATGGTATGAAACATGCATATTCTTGAATTCAAATTTGAATCCAACCTCTCTTCCCCTCAATAATTGATACTTTCCCATTAAACATTAACTGAAAATGGTCAAACTCATCAGTCACTTTATTGTCTCATCATTGAGAATGGTATCCAGTATCCACCAGAGGGTATAATCCACATTTTACTCACCAGAAAAGGAGATAGACAATTAACATATATCTACAGCTTCTATGAGCTTTAAACCCACATCTAACAATAGTTGGCACCATTAACCATCATACTAAAGAATGCTTTACTAACATTCTAACAATGCTTCATTGACATCAAACTTGTAACAGCTTGCTGTTACATATTCGTAGCAATGATTCACAATCAGCTCTTTGGAAGCTGTATCTTACCTCTTGCCTTTCAGTCAACTGGGGTTCGCTCACATATCTGTCAATGTACAAGAGCTTGCACATCCCTACAAAGCATAGGGACCTTTTTGCATATCTCTTAACTCATCTGGGCTGAGATATTTGTTCCTTAATACTCTGGAATTCGGCCATGCATGCTCCTCGTTGCAGTGGATTCAAACTCACCACCAATCACATATCATGCTACTGCACTAAGAATGTTGTAGCAACACTGAAACAAAGAACAGATTTTTGATGTGCTCGCAGAATACAACTGCAGTTTTCGTATCATGGTTTATATCATGAAATAGCAGTTCTGTGTTTGACTCTAAATTCTGAATCAATGTTTCAGACATCGTACAGTATTCATCTTAACATATGGCACCACTAGCAACACTTCATTCATTTCAAATGTACAGACTATTATTACATTCCCCCTTATATATTTATCTTAGAAACTGAAATTCTTGTGCCTATGTATCTTTTTTATGATTTTGGTGCCTTTATCATAAATAGTTATGCTTCAATAAGTTTCATTTCACATAAGTGTGTGAACTTTTTTTATTATATTAATATAATTTAGTGCAGCAATCTTGATTTTTAACTTTGTAAAATTACTTCCCCCTCCCTTGAAAAAATATTTCTGTCTCAAATAAGATGATATTTATTTGTATCCTAAACTAGCCAAAATGTTTGAAAATGTAGAACTAGCATTTAAATGTTTTATAAGATTCTTCTAAGGTTTTAACTTTACACAGTAATACTTGTATAGTACGAATTCTAAAATTCAGAATCGTAAAGATTCAACAATTCCAGAAATCTCCAGTCAGTTTAAATCTATTAAGATAATATATAGAAATTATGAAATAAAAAATATGAAATACTTTATGAAATATTGAAGCATTTATGAACTTGAGGGAATCAAAATTTAAAAAAAAAAGCTTAATATTTATTTGTTGTTTTGTTAAACAGGTTATTTAAGCTCTTTTATTTTTTAATACTTTCTTATAGATAAGCTGCTCCATTTTTTGCACTAATACTTACTCGTATTTTCTCAACTAATAGACAGTTTATCTCTCAGCAAACCATCCATTAGTTGATTGATGATTGGGGCATTGTCAGTGCAATAGAAAGTGTCTGTTATATCATCTTCATTTATTATCACTTCTTTACATTTCTTTTCAAATTCCATTAAATTGAAAATTTTGCCATTTGCTTGTCACATTAGAAGTTCAGTTTCACAGCTATCATTGTCACTATAAAAAATTATACCTGGCCATAAATTATGCTGAGCACATTTTTTAAATATCTGCAGCCATGATCTCCCATGACCTTGTAATACTGTACACAGCAGATTTTATGTTGAAATATTTTTTAAATTCTTGAATGGTCTTGCCACTGTTAAAAAAACTAAGCACATATTTTTAAAAGGTTACTGTGCAGCCCTACAATATCCATTGGTTGAATGATGGATGAACAGCTTGATGGAAAGAATAAGACATAGACATGATCTGTTACTAAAACTGTCAGGACTGAGTGTTCTGTGCATAGTCTTGGCAAACATCTTTCCGAAACTCCTTAAAGTCCTCAAGTCCTGATCTGGAACAGGGAGCTGAATGCAGCTATGTTCTAGTTGTAGATACTGTGATTAAGTGGTAGAATAACTGCACTTGAAAGGGATTTAAAATCCTCTTTTATTAAATCAATATTATTTACAACCACTTCTCAACTTGGGAGGGATACAGAAAATAAAAGACCACACTTGGGTCTAAAATGAACAATCAGGTAAATTTAAAACTAAAGCTAAATAGAAATTAAATTACTCTTTGCTCACAGAGCTATACGCGGAGTTGGCCTCTAACTAAATGGTGCGTAGCAAGATTTACTAATACTAGCGCACTTGGATTTATTTCAATAAGCAATCACGTAGCAAGCACTATGGCTTAGAATTTAACTGCTAGCTGGTCAGGCGAACGTCGAATAGAATGACCGTGATCTGAGACTAAAAGCTCTCTCACGCTGAGAGGTTTCTACCTCTCGTTTAAATAGTCATTGGCTCCACTTCAAATTAGCATAAAGCTGAAAACGCATGCTTCTTCTGACGGGAAGTTGAAACATGAGAAGAGATAGATTTAAATTAAAATAAAACTTTGTTAGTTTAACTAAAACCTTACAAAATTCTTAAGTCAGGTGCGAGCCGAGTGGTTATCTATAATTAGGACAATTTTTACGTCGTCTGTTAAACAAACCGATTTCAAAGTTGCTAATCAATTTTCAAACCAATCATGCATTAATGTTTATGTCATCCATGCTGTTTTGTTTGAATGATAGATGACAGGGAAGATTTTTACACCTTGAAATGCAGAAGGCTCATGCACATTTTCTGATTATGAAAAGTTTACGTTTTATGTTCCTGCAGTATTTGTACATGCCAAAATCATATATTTTGCTTTGGAATTTCTGACAACAGCTCAGACCTATTATGCAGAGGTTGCCAATGTTTTAGTGCCAATTGTGTGGGACATATATTGCTAGTAAAGACCAGTTTCATCAGCATCATGAATTTCTTCTAGAGATAACTTTTCACTATTAATGAAATTATCTGCAAAGAGTTCAGCTGCCTCAATATCAGCTCAAGCTTGAATTATTTTCACCTGAAATTTTTATCATCTTATCATGGTGATTTTTAAATTTGGTTATATAACTACTGAATATGTGAACTCATTTTTAAATCCATTTCCTCATGAAATAGTTTAGCTTGAATCATTGGCACTGGACCAGTCAATGAAATGTTCTTCCTGTAATGCTTTCTTACCCATTTGATCATCACTTTTAGCATAATGAATGATTTTTCTGTTATTGCAAGTGAGGTGTCAGAATTGTCAAAGAAAAAAAAAATTTTGTTTTGTTCTGTTGTTTGTGCCATACTTTTTATGTAATATTGAGATCGATATGCCCTTTTTCATTTTTTGTAGCAATTCCACTTTTTGATCGATTGACTTCGATACATAATTTTGCTTTGCAGAAATGGATTATTTTGAATTATTTTCTGCTTTAGCTTAGAATTAAGAAACACTTTTCTTCATAATCAAAAATTCAAACTTTAATTTTAATAAGACAGCTGTAACAATAATAGCCTGAAAAAGATAAGCTAGATCAAATTAGAAAGTTAAGAAAGATCATGATTGGCTATGTTCGCTGAGCTTATGGTCCTTGGATTCTTTCTTCCTTCTCTACACCATCAAAAAAGCAGTACGAATAACAAACATCTCACTCCGCACAAATATGTGTTGAAGCTTCACTTATCTTTTAGATCATATAGAAAAATACTAATCTGCCGTAACTACTCAACAGCCAGAAGGATGGTTTTGGGTAACGTCAATCAGTGCATTATCATTTGTCACAAAATGCGGGATTCCACAACCACCAGGTGTTTTAAATTTACATACAGGAACCTCAGTTAGATAGATAAAAAATTGTTTTTATGGCACACTTGCTGTTTCTTAAATATTATATTTTTCATAGCTAGACTTTGCAAGAGAAAAAATTTAAGTACTCGTATATTAACACAACCATCTTGGCATAACTTAGTAATTTTTTGCAGTTGAAAAGGTGAAAGTTACTTGTTGGGTGCAAGTTGGTGTTTTTTATGCCCCCCTTTTTTTTAAGGTTCCCAAACTGCCAATATTTATCATAAATCGGTAAATGTTATCAGCATGAGAAAAGAAACCATACCTTAGCAATTTAAATTTCGGATTTGAATTATTAAATAAGGATTACTTCAGCTTATATCACGTATCACAAATAAAATGCTTACATTCTTATTCAATTCTTTCTGTCTTTTTTTTTTTCCTCTATTCTTCTTCCGAAGTACACAGTGATCTGTTTTTGCTTTAACAAACATCAGAGAATTGTGGAGACTAGGCTTCACACAACCCTTGTCAACAGTGGCTGTCTAGGAAAATGCATTTTCTCATTGTTCTGTATGAAAATTTTCAGCAAAATTCTGTATTCTTGCAGAAATTTTACTCTAGTTCCATCTGCTGCTGGCAAATTTCACAAGCTCGTATTTTAAAAATAAGGTAACATGATTTGTTTATAAAAACTGTTGGAACTTGAAATACAGCAAAAAAGAATGCATCCAAAAATGGCGGCATTGCTTAACTAAAGGATTGTTATGAGCGTGGTTGGCGGAAAAATGGTTATGCTCATGTTTGCCAGAGTTTGGCACATTCTTGAAATTTGGCAACCTCTACTAAAATGGTTACGTTACTATGTAAGTATCTTTTTTCCCCCCTCTTTAAATTACTGCCAATCCAGAAGTCCAGGTATAAGATCATTATTCTGGATGTTGAAAGTTAAGATTATGGTCTTTGTGTTGTACTTATATTGTTCATTCCTGTAGTACGTGTACCCCCAGTGGTACATGACATGGTCTCGGGATGCACCTTGTGGGCCTTGATAAATAGATTGAACAGCAGAAAAAACATAAAAAGCTGTTGTCTAAGTTACAGTTAAAAAAAAAAAAAAAACCCTTAACTCATTCTGGACTGACTTGAAAGAAGAATATCCTGAACTAGTCAACAAGGCAATCATTATTCTGCTACCATTCGCAAGCACTATATTAGTGATGATGGCTTTCTTGTCTTATTTCAAAATAAATTCAGGAACAGCTTGTCTAGCATAGGTTCTGACATGACAATGTATTTGTCATCTTCTGATCTGTATGCATGTTTGGTCTGTCCCTTCGAATAGTTGAGTGTTGCCAAACAGCTTCAAGTTTCCTATTAAATGTGTTCATATTTTTTAAATTTAATTAAATGTGTATAATTATCAATGTACACAATTTTTTCAAAATGGTAAAAATAAAAATGTATCTGTATTATAGTGTTATTGCTGTACATATAGATGTTAGTAATTATACGTAATGGGGGTTGGTGTACGGGAAGCAATGATAATAGGCTGAGCGGTACATGAGTAAAAAAAGTTGAGAAATATTAATTTAGAGGGAGGAATGACTATTCAGTGTGCATTACTTGAATTTATTTGGGAAAAAAATCTAGATTTTGATGTAGAATGTAGTTCGCTGATTAATTTAAAAAAATACTTCATAATTGTTTATCCAGTTTTCGAAAGTAAGAAATTATGAGATATTTTTCTCACTTCTGTAAGAACTGTAGGTACTTTTCTGTTAACAGAACACCGCTTAGCACCAAATATATGTGTTGGCATGAAATCAAATTGGCAGTGGCAACCCTTATGATACATAAAGCCCCATGAAAAGAATGACTATTTTATTAAATTCAGAGTAAATGCAAAAAATCAGTAGACCAACAAAATGTATTTTACCATATTAATTTCAGGTTACCCTAGTGGTATAAAACTGCTGATTTCATTTAATGTTTCTGAAAACATTTGTATCTTTTCATGTAATTGTTGCCACATGATTTCAGGGAGTTAAGAATTTAGATGATGATGGTGATGGCTAATGTTTATTTTGCATATGGCATCCAGTATAAGGACCAATAATAATATATTTGTAGTTAACTGCCAATTCATCTGGTTAAACAACAAAAAATCTCAAAGAGAGAATTTCTGGATTAATATTGTTCTTACTGCTTAATCGTAATGATGTTATAGCATAACTGTTCACAATGTCATATAAACTGGCTATCACATTTCATGATTGGTGCCTTGTTAACAGAAAAGTGCCCAAACTATATGTGCTAAAAATTTCAATACTTTCTGAATTCTGACTCCTCTGCTAAAAAGTCTGCTTTGTGTTAAGACAAAGCAGTATGCCACAAAAATACACTTATGTGCAAAATTAAGTAAATTTGCAGATTAGTCTATTTTTACTAAAAGTGTTGAACTTAAGGTACTAATGACACCACTGAAGAATTATGTAAATATTCAGAATCGAATACGTAAGCATACATATACATATATGTGAAGCTGTGATTGTGGAGGGAAGGCTATTTCACAAAGGTTTTGGGGCAATTTGTGTGCTCGCACTCCTTCGCCACATTCCCCATTTTTGTCAGAAAAATTGGGTAAATCTTATAAGATATCAGGTAAAATAAGTAGTCATGAATGTATGGATGATGTAATGAGATGGAGAATTGTCAGTAAATTAGAGGCAGGCTAATCACGAGTGTTCGTATCTACAGAACTCTGTGTAATTCTCACTACCATCTGCAATTTGTGGAAACAGTTTCAGGACACTGGATCCATACGTAGAAGACCTGGACAGGGTTGACCAAGATCCAAAATGACGAATGAGAATCTTTATTTGACACTTTCCACCATGGTAACACATAACTGCTGCAGCTTCACGCTTCTCACGCGAGTTGTATGTTGCCACTGGAACCTGAATTTCATGATTTACGGTTACTTGCAGCCTTCATGAGGTAGGGCTATATGAAAGAAGACCACTTTTTGCATCTTGTTCACTGCAGTAATGAAGAGAGCGCATTAAGCATAGTGCTGGCAACAGCACCTTGGACCAGACTTAAGTGGAGCACCATGCATTTTACATACGAGTCGAGATTCAGCCTGGGCAATCATTCTCGAAATACCTGTATCTGGAGAGAGCCTGGAACACAATACCATCTGTCTCTTATCAGGGGAAAGGATCATTATGGTGGTGAAGGTGTAATGCTTTGGACAGGCATTATGTTGGATGGCTGCACATCCCTGCATGTGTTTGACAAAGGCTTCCTGGCTGCTTTGAGGTATAGAAGACATTTTAGAGCCCTATGTTCAACTTTTCAGGGGTGCAGTTTGTCCTGAGTTCCTGTTAATGGATAATGTTTGTCCACATAGGTCTCAGCTGATTGATAATTACCTGAAAAGTGAGGATATTCGCTGGTTGGATTGGTCAGCCAGATCTCCTGACCTAAGGAATGAATTACCCTATGAAGAAGAGGTGGCCAAATTATTTGACAATGTTAGCAAAAAATTAAATTAGAAAAAAAAAGACATATATTTTATTACTTTTAATTAATGAGAAGACTGAGTTTGCATTTCTTTAACCAATAAATCATAATTAGGTGTATATCCCGTAAAAGATAATATTGAAGAGTCTTCAGTATGTGTATCAGTCAACACAAAATGTTGTTTAGTCTTTGTTAACTTCAAGTAAGAAAATGCAGATTCAAAGATAAGTAGATCCAAAACAAGAATAAATATATTTATTATGTTTGTTATTATTGGTCATTTGGTCACTTTGATATATTTTTGGTTAACATACTTTCAAAAATCATATTCAGATTTTAGACTTAAACAGTTTGGAGAATGGCAGTTTCATTTTCTAATGCCTTTTGCTTCATTTGAAATACTTCTTAATTTTTTTTTTTGGTAATATGTTTCACACTTAAATCTTTTGTAAAAGAAAAAGATGTAAATTGTATGGTTTTAAAAATTTGTTTCAAAATCTTGGAATCTTATTTCAAAACTTTACTACTAATTAAACTTTTCTGAATTTCCGCTACATATTTGTCAGCATAATATTTAATATTCCTGTGTTGTTATTAATAATCCACCATAATAGGGAAATGATTTAAAATGTTTTGCTGCAGATCATCTATTAGCAAAACTGATTTTGTTTTAAATGCATCTATGTAGCTTATCATTTCAATTATTGTTTTATTCTTACCTTTTAACTCTAGATTTAAATGACTTAATATACAAGTGAAATCAGTAAGAGATGCTAAATCCCTAAGGAAAGTTTCATCATTTAACATTTCACCTTGCTCGTTAAGCAAATCTAATATTTCAGGCAATAAATCAGAAAATCTCTGTAAAAACCTACCTCTGCTTAACCATCTTACATCGATGAGTAGTAGTAACTCAGATTGGTCTTCAGCCAGATACAGTTGAAAAAGATGCCATTTGAGAGAACCTCCTCAAATTGAATTGCATATGATTGACCAGAATGGGTTTTGTGATCGATTTGTTGACCATTTCCGCTGTAGAGCATGTCTGGTATGCTCTTGAGAGGGCAATTTAATCTCACCATTCCTCTCCAAGAACAATCCCGGAGCTGAAAACTGCCTTGCTGCAGTAGTGAGATCGATTGCCACAGGGACTCCTTAACTGCCTCCTGTTCAGTATGCTGTCATGCTGCACAAACTGTAACAGGGACCATATCTCATATTAGACTCATTTTCATTTTGATATCACAACATGGATTTTGGACATTCCTGCACTATGAGTTTTACTGATAATCATCTATACATAAAATAATTTTTAATGGTATATCTTTTTCTCTGTTAAAAATGTATATTCATACCAAATTTCATTAAAATCTGTCCATTAATTTTGCAGAAATTCAATATAATGTGCAAATTTTCTTAATTTTACACATGAGTGTAGTTATGTGGTAATCCACAATATCCCCAAAAAGTATTCATGCGGTAATCCAGATATGCATATAGCACATCTGTTTTGGCCACTGTTCAATGCCAAGTTTGTGCCATTTTCTAACATTTTTTTAAGCAAAAACAGATTGTTGTGCACATAGAAAGAATAGCAGCATAAAAAAAGGATTCTTCGAAAAAGGTTGTGTTTTATATTACTGATGATACTTGCTTTTTTAATTTTATTCATTGATTGCTCTTGCATGGGATTCCTAGTGGACTCCTGTCTTGAAAATGGCTGTTGCCTTTTCTGCATTAACTTTGTGAAAAACTAGCTGATAACAAGTTCATGAATTCTTTCCAAAATTGTCAGTGAATCTTTGACTTTTTGGTGAGGGCTGTGCATAATCAAAAAGCACCAAAATCTCTAAGACTCTTTTATCAACTGAAAATTATTATAATTTCTGCTAAGACTAATAAATGAACCTGAACAAAACTATGCAAATAATATGGAATTTTCTTAAAAAATAAAATGTATTTCATGCAATAACCTGCCTTTGATGTATATTTATAATTTATAGCTATCACAAAATCTGTTCTGTATATTAAGTGATTATTTTTTTACTATGTCATGAGATTTTATATTTAACGTTTCTAAAATTCATGTAAATACATGAATGAAAGTTTCGTGCATGCCGAGATTGTTTTGAAATCAACTTTCAACTATAAAATAATAATATTCATTGCCTTTTTTTAAAAAAATAATGTGTACATCATGCAAGATTTATCATACTAAACATCTATTCAGTTTCAGCATTTATTTTCTCTTTGATGAGCAAAATATTTCTGACTGATTTGATTTTCAATAAAAAATTGTTATTCAGTGTACAATTAATTTGGAACAAAATTAAATTCATTTACATATTTGCAAGTTTAAAAATACTCTCTCTTTATTTAGATATTTCTTTTCAGGGGATTCACAAGTACCTGTTATTGAATTAAATAATGTGACATTTTGTGCACCAAGAGAAACAAAGCCTTTAATCTCAGACATTTCTCTGGAAATTTTTATTGGTAAAAATTTGCTTATTACTGGAAAAAGTAGCAGTGGTAAAACATCTTTATTCAGAATTATTAAAGGACTATGGCCAATTGATGAAGGAACTATAACTCGTAGACTGCCTTTTCAGCCATCATCTGTATTTTTTTTACCTCAGCGTTCTTTACTTTCGGATGGAACTTTGTTGGAGCAAATAGTCTATCCCTTGGAATTGCCAAGATTTTTAAAACCTCATCATGAAGATATTGACTTGATACTTGGGTATGTATTTTCAGTAGACTGTTTTCAAATAGTGTTGAAAGTTATATACATGTTGAATTTTAGATAAGCATCTGCTCTAATCAGCATATGTTGATTGTTGTATATTTTATTTTATCCACAGTCTGAATAATAATAATAGTAATGAAGATTTTTAAAATTTACTGTCAAGCATCTGTTAGCCAATTAATATGATTACACATTAAAAAAAAAAAAAAGAAGAGAGAAAGAGACTTAAGAAACTTCTTATGTATACAGAAGTCCCATTTAATTTTTAATGTAATAATTACAATACACATGATGAACAATACACATTGCACAAAAGTTTTAGATGAAAATTATCTTACTTTAACAGTATACCTTGAAAGTGTATAAATTGATCCCACAAAATGTGATATTTTCACTTTCACATTATCTTTGTTGCTATCAAATAAGATGAGATACATGAAGAACGAGTACTCTGCAATATAGTGAGGATGTTGTGAGGTATTCATATCCACTTTCCAGTGCCTAAAACAGCACCAAAATGTACAGATTGTCAATTTGTATATTTCTTCTCATTTTCTTTAAAATATTTATATACAGGTTGCACAAATTCTAAAGTATTAAATAAGGAATAAGTATAACATTACATTTCATTTACTTGATCATTTTTAAATCTTTTCAAATTGCATATATAAGTGACTGTACAGCAGTCTTGCTTATCTGACATTTGTTTATTCAGCACTTCATATTATCCAACATACCATCAACAACTACAACAAAAAAAGCATCAGTTGGCCAAAAAAAAAACAACAACAACAACAAAAAAAAAACTGCAATCTGTGAATGTAGGTTTTTTTTTTTTATTTTTGGTCATAATTGCTCTCAACTCTATCATGTGGCTTGCCTGTCTGCACTATAACTCATGTGTCTGTCAGTCAATGTAGGAGTTATAGTCAGTCTTGAATTTGGGGAGGTGCCTATTTATTGCAATGGAATTTCTCCATAGATAATAGATAATACATAACAGAGTACTTGATTAAAATTCAAATTTTGCCAAAAAACTAAAATTATTTGATTCAATTAGAATAAATTAATTTAAAAAAAAATTAAGTTTGTTTTAATGCCTTTAGTATATAGAATGAATTTTTACTAGTACTTACTTTTCAAACTAATAACCTCATGTTCATATTCTGAAGGCAGTTTATGAACACTACACTTCTAAACACATTTTATGGTTTTAGTACCCTGAACTTTTTGTTTCTGCTTAATACTTCAACATATTATAGAAATTAAAACCCTTGAAGGAAATTCGTGTATATTTTAAAAAACAATTAATTCTCAGAAATTTTAAACTTATTGTTTATGTGTTTATTTTTAGAAACCTGCCTCAAAATTATTATATTCACTATTATACCTCACTGTTATATCACTGCCTCAGTATTATAGATTGCAATGTAGAGTTTTGTTGTTTTTCCAAGTGAAAGAATGAGGAGTTAAATTTACATTTTAAATTACTCTATTGCTTTATTTTATCTTTTATTAGTAAGGTTTTAGTAATAAAAGATAAAGTAATCTTGTAATTAATAATGTAAATTTCATGAGTTTTTTTTAACTGTATGTTTTGCTAAGAGCTTTCCTTCTGTGAAAAATAGGAATTTGTTCATATTCTTTGAAGTTTTAATATTTCAAATATTTGGCCTTTCAGTAGTTTTATAATATGTGACATAAATGTGAGAAATAGTAATTGATAATGTGAAGCACATAAATGTTAGTAGTAGTAACTTGTTGTAATTGGTTTTTTCTATATTTTAATATTTTAAAATTAAGATACTTTTCTTCTTAATGAAGTTATAGTATTCAAGATTTATTAAATATTATTCAATTTTTATTGAAACATTAAAAATCCAAGTCAAAATATGCATTAAAAATCTAAGTACATTATTAGAAATTATTAAGAACATCCTAGGTTTTATTTTAGTCTGAAAAATGTAAATTATCCACATTCACTACATTATGCAATGATATTAGAAACTGATCCACTGCTGTTATATTCCCTACCAAATCTAAATTAATCATATTCATTAAAAAGACTGCAATCAAGCAAATTTTGATTTTCAGATTTAGTTAGTAAGCTGTGTTAGAAAATGATCAGCAGAGATATAATGATTTTCCGAAAGATGCTGATGATTAACTGAAATTTGATGCTTTACAAAGGAAGCAGTTCATATAATTATTAAAGATTTATACCTGTGTGAG
This sequence comes from Stegodyphus mimosarum, assembly GCA_000611955.2. NCBI lineage: Eukaryota > Metazoa > Arthropoda > Arachnida > Araneae > Eresidae > Stegodyphus > Stegodyphus mimosarum. Next base: position 60,792 of record KK118019.1, on the reverse strand, counting down.
AGCAATTCCCTAGTATAGAAAATGTTAAAACTAGAAAAAATTGCATATAAATGTGTTCTATTTGAATTTATATAGATGCTTAACCATTTGAGTCCTAGAGGATATTAAAAAAATGCTGTCTAAGAATCCCAAACAGTACAACCGTGCTTTCTCTAAATGAGTACGAAAAGACCCAAGCAGTGCGATAGTGCTTGTTTTATTTTATGTCGAGAAATACCACATGGTGCAATAGCGCTTTGTTTGTAACATGCCCTTACATAACTTGTGCCAGTGCGTGGTCTGCAGCACCAAAAATGTAATAAAAAGATCACATTTAATTTGTGTGCTATATAAAATAGGAATTCATCCAACATGTTTAGATAAACACTGATGTTACAAATTATAACTGTTACTCTCCATTTAAATTGTGTGTTCATAACACAAAAATATTGTTAATTTGTAATTTGTTGTTTTATAAAATACATCTATATTACATATGTGCACAGTAAATTTATAAATATTTCAAGTTTTGTTCAATAAAAATTATTCAGAAGATAACAATGAAATAAAATTTTTTATTTTGTAATGTATTATTGCATTATTATAGTATTATTCTACACATTGTAAAATGTACTATTTATATTAAAAAGAGCTGTGTAAAGTACTTGCTTCAGTAAATTTGAGTGCATGACTTCAATAATCAGTAACGCACCGTCAGTTGTCCACAATGTTCGGAATGTACTGGGTTTTCTCAACAGCGCGATTGCACTGCTTGGGACTCAAACAGTTAATTCTGGAAGAAAACAAAGCCAATGACAGTCTCCTCTCAGCTGCCTTTTAAATGTTTTAAGAATTTAACGTAAAACAGTGTTGACAAAAATGCTGTTTGGATAAAGAGTTAAGATGATTTATTTCAAACAGAAAGAAGATATGCAAAGAAGCCATTGCCATACATCCATTAATGCCAGCTAGCACAGGTCTATCACAATTATCATTACCAAGTAACTTCAGATGTATTATTTCACATATTCTATATTGTTGCTCACAGTTAAACATTGCTTAACCCCTCAACTAACCTTTTATTTTTCAGTTTCCGTGCCAAAATTATCCATATTTTTTACTATGTACTAGTGCAACACATAAAAGATTATACAAGTAATTTTCCAAAATTTTTGTATTGTTAGTATTTTTAAAATTATGGTACATAATTATCCCACGTTAAGCTGTTCGTATATTTTTGTTCAGAATGAACAAAAAAATAAATAAATAAATAAATAATTAGCCAAAGGGGCATTAGCCCAGAAGGGCTCTTAATCTCAAAACAGCATTTTGCGCCGAATCACTATAAACGATTCTATCACTTTTCAGATTGGTGCCACCAAATATTATTGCCCTACACTATGTTTAAAGAAATAAAATAATGAAGAATCTGTGTGAATATATGTATGTTTCTCGCACTGTGGAAAAACAATACCTAGAGTCATTAAATTTTGAATAATGTAGTCCTCCATTTGAATATGGGCACCTGGAAGCCCGAATTTTGATTTTGTTTTATTGTCTATTTCATATTTTTTAAACTTCATGAAATTTTGATGAAGGAACTTAATGATTTCAAAGCAAGCAGTGGCAGCACACTGTACAGAGTAAAAAATTGTTATCTCCAGTGCACAAGACTGTCTATTGGAAATTCTAAAGATATGTTGTTTTTAAATATTTTTAGCCTAAATGCCCTGGAGATGCATATGTGTAAGTGGGGGGACACTCCTTTGGATGTAATATAAAATCTTAAAAATTGTTTTGAAATAATTTTGAATTTTAATAATCATAAATTAATGTTTATCATTATAGAGAGAATGTGACAGAAATGATTGAAAAGAAATAAAATATGTAAAACGACAAAAATTTTAGTTTAAATTGAATGTTGTAGACCTTAAAGCATCACACTGCACATAAAGGCACATTCCACTTTGGGCAAAAATAGCATGTTTACGAATGAATTTACAAGCTCTAATTCATGTAGTTTCTGCCCAGTTGCAAAACAATCTGAATTGCTAATCTGACATGCTTGATAGATATAAAAATAGCTTCAGATATGGCTGGATAGGTACCCATTTAATTACTCAGTTGAAAGAGGCATGCCATAAAAGTTGCATATTCTCATAAGAAAACATCGTGAAGGTCACCACCATAGCCATAAAACGCATTGGGAGTTTATTCAGCATAAATAAAAAAAAGCTCTGCCCATGAACCTGATGGAATCTGTCATGAACCATGAATCACGAGTACTAAATATTAGAAGTTTATATATAAAGGTCTCGAATTCAGATGTTTATGCATGATTTTCTGTGAGCGTAGTTCTGCCCGATTTCGTAAATAATGATCCAAAATTTATGGCATTCAAGGAAGAAAGAGTTATTACCAAGGAAAAAATGCAAGGATTTTGTTTCCATCTTAATAGAAATCGAAATAACTCAATTAACAAAAGACTATTTTGAACAAATAGAACTAATAACTATATTTCTAATTAATTAATAATAGATTTTTTTTGTTTGCATGTAACTTCATGTATTATTTAAAGACAATATCTACATTTAAAAATTAGGAAAAAGAGCAATCATACATGTATATGTTGATCATGAAGAAAATCCTGAAAAACTCACACAGCAAGACATTTCAGTCACCGAGAATGAAACTGAACTACCATTGTTTCATGCCTTTAGCCGTTCAACTACCAATCAGGCTAATAAAGAGAGGTCCGAGTTCCATCTACATACATCTTTTCACGAAAACTAGAGCTAATTTGTGTTTGTAATTTGTTAAATTTTATGGATAAATCTAGTTAAATATGTGTTTTACAAAAAAAAAGTTTATAATGACAAAGCAAAGAGAGACTTTTCGTAGATTCTTTCGAAATGTGGAAAACATTTCTTTAAAATTAATACCACTCCATACTAAGAATTTTTTTATAATTTTAAAGCTGATACGTTTCACTGCATTTGTTATTAGCTAATGCAATTTATAAGTTACCCATGACTTGTGACATATTATTTCGGTAGAATATTATAACACTGATATTCAGTACAATTCCCCCCCCCCAGTTTGCAGCTACATATTTTTTTTTCTAATAACATATTAAATTTGAACTTTTTGTGCAGGAATTATAGTGATATGTACCAGATTGAATGGACTTACAGCTGTTGTGAAAGTCCTTGATTTCAAGCTCATTTTTTAATAGAAATCTACGCCTGTCTTCTAAGACAAGAAACCAAGTATAAGAGAAACAATCATTCATCATTTAACCACTCTTCATCTAACTGCTTGCATACAAGCAAATATGTTCTAATTTTAGTACAATTAAACTGTGAAATGAAATACGTCTTTGCTTAAGTTAATGTTCAGTATAAAATGCTAAAACAAAACACACATAAACCTAAGTTTTAACTTTATAACCCTTTCCTGTAGGATTTTGTAACCCATATAAACAAAACGAAAAAAAAAGAAGCTGAAGTAAGTGGATGTTTTAAAAATTTGAAATTTGGACAGAGATGCTTAAAAAAATTGATTATGAAATAAATTGAGCGATAAGATTATTGAAACTTACATTGTTTTCTTTATCGAAAACCAAACTTTATTTTTATTAGTGTAACTGAAACCGAAAGAAGATTTAATGTAAAAAAATTAATTAACCAGAGCTTATGCCAAATATGATTTCCCTTTCACTTTTAAAATATTCTAGTAAAGAAGTAGTAAATGATCAAAATAAATTTTCAAGACAATAAAGAGGAAAGAGAGATTTTTGGAACTCGTAAGAATTATAAACTTGATCATATTTTCTAAGATCGTAAGCGACATCCCACATTCAGTAATTTTGGCCATACAGGAGTTATGCCTGTGTGGCCAAAATATCCAAATCAATTTATTATCTGTTAGTCCTCATTTCAAATTTTATTACTAAGAATAAAGCCTTTGAGCTTCTCATGAAATCCTTGATAATCATTAAAAATACTGCCAAAAACCGAAATATTTTTTTATTTATGCCAAAGTTTAAAGATTATTTCTGATTAAAAAATGTTAATTTTTGTGAATCAGAAATTTTCAGAATTGATAGATTTTTTTTGCATAATTTGTCAGCGTGGTAAGTGGTTGTGCAGGTGGTTTCCCCTTGTTGTATGGCTGACTACAGTTTATCATTATTTGCAGACTGGTTTATTGTCTGTTACTGTTCATGTGTACGATCTGTGTGTGATGTGTGTAATTTGACAGATATTGTTGTGGTGTTAAAAAGCTGAAATTTATACTAGTACAGAACAAAGAGGGAGAAAGTTGTATCAATGGGGGGGGAGGCAATCAGAGGGAGGAAAAATATGCTCTAAATTTTTCTAAGATTTCAGTGCTTTTATCTTTATGTATTTCAGCCTGCTCTTTTTGATGAATTACCCTTACAAGCAAGGCCATTTAATCCAAAATTGAGTGGAGACAATGTATGTCAAACTTGAGAAGGATATCCAAAATAATCTCTAACATAGAACAATTACAAAAATTTTGAGTCTAATGGAGAGATTAGGACTAACACCAAAATCATCACAAAATATAGGAATTGTTAAAAAATATGTATATATAACAAAACCATTATTGATCAGTGTTATTTTTGGATAATCTTGGATCTAAAATGTGTATTTTGTGTTGATATAGTCTGGTAGTATTTTTTTGGAGTTTATTACGTTTTCTTTTAAATAATTAAAATACTTAAAATGTGAAACTTAATTTTCTTACAGTTACTTGCATTTTGCTGAATTGGACCATGTCTTAAAAAAAGCTGGACTTGATGACGACGTAGACTGGAATTGGTATGATGTTCTTTCACCTGGAGAAGCTCAACGTCTCAGTTTTGTTCGATTGTTTTACCATAGACCAAAACTTGCCTTTTTGGATGAAGCAACTAGTGCCTTAGGACTTGATTTAGAGACAAAACTTTACAAAAAATGTACTGAGTTAGGTATAACTTTAGTTAGCATTGGACACCGTACAAGTCTTGTACAATTCCACAATGATATTCTTCATCTTGATGGTGAAGGTGGCTGGACTTTAACTCCAGTAGATGAAATTAACTAAAGTTCATATATATTTGTACCACACATAAAGTACCCATCACTTATTAAAATCACTTCCGTTCCAAACATGTTTAAGCAGCTGAGAAGATGGCAATTTGTCTACTACAAATTGTTATACCAGTTTTAAAATTAACTAATAAAATAATAAGTAACAACTAAAAATTTATCCTAAAATAATTAAAATTTAATGCTAAAATTAAAATAGTTATGCAATTCTGAAATGTATTTTTTAATTTTCTATAAAAATATTTTTATAATTATGTACTTGATGACATTTTGTAACAAACAGTTGTTTTAGCATGTTTCTTATTATTCATCAACAGTATTTCATTTGTATTCTGAATTTCATAAAACTGCTAGCAGCTTTTTTGACCCACATCTTTCAGTTCAAGAGTTTTTCTTAGAATTTGCTGTGCTTTTCTAGATTTGATTGATGTTAGCATTCAGTACCTTTCTCTGTATCACTTTCACTATCAGTTCCTGCAGTTTTTCTGACACAGTTTTTATAATACTGTAGTCAGTTTTTACACAAATTGTCTCAATACTATCATCAATTTACATACATATCCTTAAAATGAATCTTCATAACTTCCTCACTGATGTCTGAAACATTGGCTAGAGCTTGCAGTTCCTCTGAAGCTTCTTCTGCATACAAGCCACATATTCAAAAACAGTTTTAATTGTGTTTTAAGAGACTGGCCCTTTTGCATTAACTGTAATATGCATAGCTTTTAGCAGAAATATTGATTTAATTCAGCTCCTTCAAAGTGCTTGTATTTCTACAGGATTCATTTCTGTTCATCATTTGCTGAACATCTTATCAATATTTTGAAATCTTACCCAATCTAAAGGCTCATGTCGTAAGTTGTATTTTCAGGAAGAGATACTAATGTTTTTAAGAAAGAGATGAAAGGGGTTGTGTGCTAAACAGTATCTAATTAGTAAAGTTACCTTTTTTTCCCCCCTCCATTCTTCAGTTCGCTGTCTCATTTCAAAAGAAAATCAGTCAAAGTATTACTTTTTTTTGGTGGGGAGGGGGCAAGTCGTGTATTCAACAAAAATTAGGTAAGCCAGAGGTAAATTCTTGATACCTTAAAAAAATCAAGATTTTCTGCTTTTCTCAGTAACCAGTGCTGTCTTTTTAATGACTTGTTTTATATTACATGTTGATAATATATAACATGTTTCTTTGGTTTCTTAAACTAGCTGCTGTTTATGTTTAAATATTAAATGTGTATTCTGATGCTGTTCTGTAACACAATCCAGTTATATATCTTATGTGGCTTGTATTCACTTAGGAGCCCAGGTAAAACATCTTTTTTCCAATTATCAGCCACACGATGATCTGCATCTTTGTTCTCACCATGCAATTCCCAATCAGCAATGCTATTTCTCTTTTTCTAATTTGTGAGCAATTTGTCCATTTGCCACAAAAATTCTCTCATACCACTTTAGTGAATTTCACAGCTTTTGTATTGAAAAGAGCTCTAGAAATTGAAAAATTGTTTTTAGTTTCATAGCTTGAAATCATTCTAGAAGAGCAGTTTTAATGTCTCTTGATTGTTGTTTGCATTCCCTTGAAACATTTGCATTTCTTACTACTGCTTCATCAATTGTAATTATTTGATTGTTGTTTGCATTCCCTTGAAACATTTGCATTTCTTACTACTGCTTCATCAATTGTAATTATTTGATTGTTGTTTGAGAAACTTTCATTAAACCTTTTTGCTTAGGCATTTTTGATATGTTGCAAATTAAACATAGCAAATTTATAAAATGCTTCTTTCAGTAATTTATTTAATTTTAAAACTCATATTTGTAGCCAGAAGAAAGACTGCACTTTGTTAAGCCAATTTGTTAGTTTATGATTACAGGCAGGACCAATAGTCTGTTTTTCTTCAGCCTATAGTTTTCACTGCATTTCCTGGACATTTTTTTAAAATTCTCTGTGAACGTATTGTATGTATTCCAAAGGAAAGATTTTTATTATGGAAACGCTAAAATATGGGATGCAGAAGTTGCACTTTGACCTCCTATTAGCTAATATTCAAGAAGGAACATTCATTCATTTACAGTGCCTCAAGAGCAAGGGTTCCCAACAGGTCAGTTTTGATCACTAAGGGATCATTGAAATTTTAAAGTGGATCAGTGGTGATGAAGGGCCACTTATGCCCTAGCAATTGATTGACATAATCAAGATCCCATTGATTAGAAATTTTGAAATTATTTATTGGTATGAAGTTGTATCATGTAGTAAGGAAGAGATTATGTAAAAAGCTATACAAGAAAAATATGCTAAAATTATTTAATATATTTTTAAATCAATAATATTTTTAAAAATATATAAATTTTTATGCAATAAATGCAATACAAAAAAGTAAAAGAAAACAGACACACACACAAAAAAAAAAAAAAAAAAGCAAAAATTAGAATGAAAAAAAAATAATTTGAAAAAT
>KK118019.1:28182-53198 GCA_000611955.2 Stegodyphus mimosarum | reverse complement strand
GCAGTTGTCGCATTAATTAAACTGCATTAATGCAATTTAGAATCTGAGATTTTGTTTCTGAAAACTTGTTTATATTTGTAAATTTAAAAATAATAATATAAAAAATAGTTAAACATCAATCTAATAAACCTTTTAAAAACTTTTGTTTATATTCTTCAAGTTATTTATCTGCAATTATTTGTATTATGATTATGTTATATACTCTATATTATAGAAAAATATAAGGAATTCAATGAAGAAAACATTTCTATTCTGTTCATTTAAAAAAGATCCATGCAAGAAAAAGTTTTAGAATCAATGCTCTAGAGGACTGTTTAATGTTAAGCTAAGAATATTCTGGCTATCTGAGCTCCAGTGTGGATAAAGAGCTTTGAAAAAAATGTCTCACATGTGTATAGGGATTGGGAATGATATAAAAGTTTTGGTCAAACTTGTTTTATAGAAGCATGAATAAGCCATGGTTCCACAATAAGTTAAATGCATGAGCTACAAACAGGTAGTAGATAGCTAAAAGTAGGTCATTCAGATACTTAATCAGTCTTTCTTCAGTCTAAGTTTTATTAGTGGCAAAGATGAGTTTTATAAACATAATTTTTTCTATTGATTAGCGCATATATTTGTTTTGGTTTTTCGAAGTTTGAATGTAATAAGTTACTGATTTTATTAACTAACGGAGTTTCATAAGTGACAGGTACTGTATTGTATATACAACGATGTATTTTTATTTTTTATTACATATAATAGAAATGTGTTTTAAATATTTTCATAATATTGAACTTGGAAGTAATTTTTACAGTATTTTAAAATTTGGAGGAAATTCTCTACTGAGTCTACATATAATTATTTTGCTCAATTTTCATCTTTGTTATAGTTGAAAGCTTTTTGCTAATACTGAAATTTAGTATTACTTTAGTTTTTATTAAAGATTATTAAATTAGTTATATAATTCAAATATTTAATTAGCTCTACAGCCTAGAAATACATTTATATAGTTAGTGTAAAAATTTATTTGCAATGTTTAATAGTTAAAAAACACAACATTTCTATGATTTAAAAAATATTTTATATGCTCAATTTTTATTCTTAAATGCATTTATTTCTATTTTACCAACTTATCCATGCACAAGGATAATTGTAACCTGCCATATGCTTACATTTCATAAAGAGTATATTTCATAGAATTCAGTAGGTAAATTGAAAAGTTTTTTATGTCACTTAATTATCTAACATGTTAAAAGTATAAAAAGGAACAGCGTGATCTATTTATGGATGTTGTCAGAAATATTTCTGTACATTTTAAGGCAGAAAGAGAAATATTTATTAGACATTTTCAGTTCTAAACGAGAAGGATATTCCACATGCATGTCATAAAAATCTTGCAGCTATAATTGAGAGGAAATCTTATTTAATGAAACATTTCTTACATTTATGTTATTTTCATTTTAAGGTTTGTGTGATATATGAGTATGCAAGTTTTTTAGATGTCAGTATAACTTATAATGCATAAGTATGCATGTTTTTCAAGTTCTCATTCATGTAAAATTTATTTTAATTTTATTATTCATAAAAAATTAATTCTTTTTTTCATAAATAAAATAAATACTAATTTATTTTAATTTTATTATTCATAAAAAATTAATTCTTTTTTTCATAAATAAATAAATAAATAATAAAAAAACACAAATACTAATGTGCCATGTTTATATTCATTTAATCTCTAACTAATGTATCGCATTATAGATCATAGTTTTGTAAGAGTTAAGTTTTTATGAATAATTTTGAAAGTTTTATTTTTTAATTTTCTATTTGTAGCCAAATAAGAAACAAATTTTTGTGTGTTTGATAATATAACTGTTTTTGTTGTCACTGTAATTAATCTCCCTTGTGACCTAATCAGAACAAGTCTAAGAATTTTATCTTGGCCAGGAGTACAAAATTGCATTTGTCATAGGCAAAAAAGAGCTTTGAGCACCACACAGATGACATTCTGACTTGGTTAGTTCCGCCACAATTTTGAAGTATAGCACTCCAGAGGACAGGATTAGAGTTCTCCCACCCCTCTTCCTCTACCACCAACATCTCAAGAAAACTTTTGGCTTGCCATATATTTTGAATGGCCCTATGCCACACAGACAGTATACATTTACAAACATGTATGTCTTCTGTAGGACTTGAACCTGGGCCCTATGCTACAGTCAGTGTTACTAACCTTTCTGGGTGGCATATAAATATGCAAATGCCAATTGAAATTTTGCTTTTGTTTTTCCAAAATAAATGTATGGAATTCTATGGCAAAACAGGATGACAAAATGATTATATTCTTTTTGACATTTTTATGCATACAGAATTCTAATATGAGCGTTTTGATGCAAATGGTTGTATTTTTGTATAAATTTACTAAGCATTTTAAATATTGTAAAAACATATGCATTAAATGAAGTGCAGAAACTTTGATTTTTTTATGCTCTTGTCTTATTTTTGTCATAATATATTGTATAAATAAAAAATAGTTTTTGTAGTTCTTAATACTGCAGTTAAAGCACTTTATTCTAGTCATCATAGAGATTTCTATAACTGTAATCACTGTATTTTTATAATCATGGTATACAACACAGTACAAAAGAATGCACATGTTTGTAAAAGAATGTGAATGTAAAAAAAGTGCATGTTTTATTTGAATTCTGTAATGTTAGTCTTTCTTACATTTATGTTTTCATATATCTGCATGTACTCTTTCTTATTTCTAAACCTGTGATTTCATTTGAGATTTCACTCAAGGTAACCTTAAAGGCTATGAGTCAAAATTCTTTCAAAGCATATTTTATTTTAATATTGCTCTGAAGTTTGATTACTCTATTTTTTTCATTTTATCATCTTTGATAATAATATCACAAAATAGATCAGATCAGTTTTCCACCTTGCTTATATACAAAAGTAGATCGATCTGTGATAACTGATGAAATTCATGACAATCAATATTAACAGCAATCTTTTCTTTTGTATTTCACATTCTAAAATATAATCACGGCCGTTGTATCTTAACATTTATACCACAGAAGTAATACAGTAAATTCCTGTTTGAATTGTGATATATTTAAATTTTAGAATGCTAAACCAATTTAATGTTCACAGTGAAACCACTTCAGCTAGCTACATACTTTATGGCTATTAGAAACTAAAAACCTTTAAAATAAAAAGTTATCATTAAATCTAATTTTTATATTTAAGGACTTTTAAGATATTTTTAATACCTATTAAAACAGGATAAAAGATTCTTTAGTTCATGTTTTGATACTAAAAATTTTGACATGCAAACTAATTTTGTGCTCATTCACTAGAAAATATATATTATTTTTTTTTAATTCTAGCAGTAAATATAATTTATCAAAATAAAGCAGTAATTTAATAATGTGTTTGGAAGGGATAGCTTTATTTTTATAATAGACATAATTTATCAAACTAATACTATATATGTATTTTCAAATTGCTTGATTTTGGGACCTCAAATTGGATATAAAATCAATACCTAAAATCTTGCATAAAAGAAGATTAAAAAAATAATTACAGTAGTTAATTGATACTAGGATATTTTATAATTTATTTTTAAAATTGTGAACAGATATAAGTGGTGCTGTTAAAAAAAAAAGTGTAACATTTCTTTACATTATTTATCACTTAAAACTTGTGCATGCATCTAATGTGGGAAAAAAATTCTGTTTTTTATTTCCCACCATTATTTTGTTTTTCAGTACAAGAAAGAAAGTTATCAAATGCTAATTAGTTAATTTTTTATATTGTTTATATTTATACAAGAGGCATTCAAATATAAACAAAAAAATTTTATGCTGCATTCTTGTAATGAGTCAACCTAATCATTACTCATTTTGGGCAAAACATGTATGCTTGAACTTCTCAGTAATAGTGCTAGTTCCACTTTTTATAGCCCCTGTTACTTGTAAGCAAAATATCAGAGTAAGAGATTTGACATAGTGAGTCATATTAGAATTTTGAATATGAAGGTGTCAATCCACCTCATATTTGTACTTAAAAATCAGTCTGCAAGTGTCTTTCTCAATCTTAAGTGTAAGACTGATGCTTCTACATCAAACTGTTAAGAATTGAAAATGAACCACACACTTATCAGCTGAGAACCTTAACTACCGATTGCAACTGATACAGCTATCCAGGTCGATCAGACAGTCACCATCATAATGATTAAGGAACTTAAAAATAAGTGTTGGTAGGGTGGAAATATTTGTCAAAGACTGCCTTAAATTTAGCAAGGCAAATTCTCCGTCGTGATACTTTAACATAAAAAAAGAAAGACTGGTTTGAGTAACTCAACTTCTGCATCATTATGAAAAGGATGAAGACAAGGTTTTAGACTTTATAGCAATCTGTAGTAAAACATGGCATTCTGCACAGTCAAAGTGAACATATATTCAATAGCAAAGAAATGCAAGTCTAATGAACAGATTACTGATATTGCACAAGAATGGAGTAACATGCAATCAAAAGACTTATTGTTCTGGAATTAAGAAGTGTCCTGGACACTCAAGTAAGAGCAGATGACTCATAGAAAATAATATGCAAGTTATTTCATTATATTCAATAACGGTTAGCTGAAAAATTCTTGTTCATATTTGAACATACCTCATATGAATACAATTGTTTTCTTATTCTGGCATCTAGATGTATTATATTTTGGTGTACAAGTTGTTCAAGAAAAAAAGCAAATTTTATTATTTGCATTTCTACTAAGTAAAACATGGGAAATTTTTTAAATATTTTTTTAGTATATCATTTATCTTCTTATAAGCTGTCATCATTAAATATATCAATAATCAGTTTTATGCAAGATGCATGGAGTATACTAATAAAGCAACTTGTTACTCTTGTAATGCAGTTGACATGGGCTCATGTGCAATAATGTTATCGAATGTGTACAGGGAAAAAAAAAATCAATGAAGGCCTAGTGATATAGGAGGTTAACAGCACAATCATGGTCCTCTTGCATGTCTCTGACTGTTCAATTAGTACAGGTTCAGCTATACTCAAATAAAATTTTGAATGTAACTGAACAAAGAATATCATTTCATATCTTTTACCAAAAATGACAGATAACCCTTGGGTTGCTTTACCTTTGTTAACCCTTGACATTAAAAAAAAAAAGTCCAAAAATTACTTTTTAATTTGAACGCTCATGTGCAAGCTTAGAAACAAAGTTTTATTTTCAAATTTACATTGCTTTATAACAATAATAATATACTGCAGGGCATTCGCCGAAGACAGTTCTTGATGTCTCGGCGATGTCAAAGTTTACAGTGGCAACAAGAAATCAATGACGTTGTCAAGGAGTTAATTAACCTAACCTTACTAACAATGTATGACTTTTTTTGCATAAAAAATTTATGTAAAAATCTCTTCTTTCTATTTGAAATGTTTTCTGATTTATGTTATGGTTTAATGTAGGATGAATAAAATTTTCATTGTTTTGTTACATTTGTATTGAAGATTTGCTGTTTTTGAGCTATTTTTTATCACTACAGCTACAGTCGGGTTATAATTTAAAGTTTAAGCATTTGAAAATACATTATAAGGCCAGAAATCCGCAATGCTTGGTACCAGAGGTTGTACAAATTTTTAGGATTTTCCAAATTTAAGGGTGCAAAAGATAAATCATAATATTTAGAATAAAAGTGCAAAATAAATAAGGGCTTGTACAATTTGCAATTTTAGATTCCAGAATTAGATTTTATTGTTGCTATAAAATTTCAACAGCTTTTCGTTATTTTTCCATATATCATATATGGTCCATGTCCTAATTCCATACTATTATGCTATGAATTGAGGAGTAACACTTCCCTCCGTATTTTTCAAAATTCCCACTTTTTGTGTTACTGTCAATACATATGTTTATATTTTTTAATGTTGCAAGCAGTAAAATGATGAATACATTTCTTACCTGCCCTTATATTATGAAGGGCTGAAATTAAAAATATTTTTATCTACAAAAAATCGGCTAAAACAACAAAACGGCAGTACTAAACTATCTCATAAAATACCTAAGCTCGAAAATACAACTAAGTAAGTCGTGAACTTGAAAGAGAAGTTGTGTAAAGTCGTTTGCCTCTTTACCTCGATGCAGATTGGAGGGAGAAAAAGCTTTTACCATGATATCAATGATTTAGTAAGCATTTCCATTATGACGTCATTATTTGGTAAGTATTTCTCTTTTCTTCGATACTTTGTTCTCCATGTTGCGTTTTCCTGAACCTATAAACTGAATGTTCATATTTTGAGAGGTTGCACAGATTTCAGGTCAGCGAATTTTGGTATTTGACTGTACTAAATTTTCTACATACCATAATGTAATAAACAGATTCATTGATTCTTTATAGCCCCCCCCCAAAAAATTGCAAGAGCATATTATTTTGTATTATATAATCAAAATACTAAGTTTAGATACATAAAAGGAATGTTTATAAAATTTTTATGAGAAAAAGTGGCCCTTACTGTTGCATGTAAAAATTATACAACCCATATAACAAGCCTATTCGACAAGTGGTTATCGTCTCAAATGTGGTCGGGTTAGCTAGTTGATAATTTGAATTTGAACTTAGCTAGTTGATAATTTGATAATTCCAAATAAATGATTGATATTTTGAGAAAAAATATTATTTTTCTCCTTTAGGAATGCATTTTACTATCTAGTTTCTTAATATATCCCAGGGGAGAATTTATATTTTATCATTATGTGTAGGCTTGTTTACATGCATATTGATGTATATTAAACTTTTTCTAACTAAGCTTAAGCAATCGTTTGAAAACAAAGTCTTTACATATTAAGCATGAAATTTGATTGACTTTTTTTGTCTTCATTTGATGATATTTCGTTGTAATATATCTACATTTTTTTTAACTGTAGAAACTATATATTTACTTAAGATATGTGAATTTAAATATTCAGTATTTTATTTCACAGCTTTAAATGACTTATAAAAAATCTTTTAGGATCTTTCATACTCTATTATTATTAAAACAAATTATACATATCTATGTTTTTAATTTCAAGTTGTCTTTATAAATATGCATTACAAATTAAATAATGGTAAGTACATATGTAAAATTACTGAAGAAATAAAAATTTATTACGAAATGCTGCATAATGGCAGAATAAAAATAGAAAATATGGAGGGGGTAAAGTTATAAAGGCTAAATTCAAGTTGCTGATAAAAATACAAGGCTAATTTAACCGGTATTATAAACTTATTAAAACAGCATATTTATTACACTTCAGTTACTGTGCTATTCATGTAAAAAAATTACACTGGTTTATGATTTGAATTTGCAAAAATAAATCTTTTGATGTTAAAATGTTAAAATCAACAAGCTGAACATTTATATAAGAATCATATTGCATTAGCACATTCCATGTATTAAGGTCAATGGTAATTATAAAAAAATTTAAAAGGCATATTAAATTAAACAACTGAATATAGATACAATTACTACTTATAAAAAATGCATAAAAGATTGTTACTAAAATTACCCTTATCTTAAACAAAAAGAACCACTAAAATTATTACCAGTTCCTTCAACTATAGCTATTAAAATATAAAATCATCTTATAGCCCGAAAAAGCAGTTAATCTCAAAACACAATTTTGTATTGATTCACTTTAAATGTCGTCCACTGTAAATGTAACTTCACTTTTCATTCGGGAGTTTGTGGCCATTTGACAAAATGTTAAGATACTTATCTTTCAAATTTAATGATATTGAATAACAAACTAAGCTATTTAAAAGCAATAGATGCCATTCAAAAGCATGTTATTTTTTTAATGATTGATTGAAATAAAAATGCATTTAATTCATGGCATATCTAATTAAAAACATTATTTTGTTTAAATTATATATTTTTTCACTTTCAAACATACAAACAGTATAGTGTTCCCATGTTAGTCTAACTGCATATTTATCTCGTATCCTATAAAATACTTTGCTATTCCACTTGGGCCATGTCCATTGATAATCTACTGATATAAACTATATTCAAAAGAGCTCTTCACTCAAAAAAAAACCATCTCAGTGTATTCATGATTTAAGGTACTTACCTAGTGGTTAATAATTTATAGTTTAAAATAAATAATTTTATTTATTTTTGAAGTTGCATTCTTCTTTAGTTTTTAAAGTACATGTATTTCTGTTTAATTCAATTCCATTAAAATTTCATTGCTTACTAAGCAAATTTGAGGAAGATAGTCTTTTAGTTAACTATTACATGTTTATATTCTCAAATATTATATTCCAAAATCACTGACTTCTTTAAATCTCCAATATTTCCTCTCTTCCTTAAATATATTTAGAAAATATACAACTTTACATAAACCTTGTGAAGTTGATAGTCATTTTTAAATGACTTATTTTTTAAAGTTATCTTCAAAATGGGCATAGAATTCCAAGGATGCTTCCAGAAACAGGACCTTCCAGTTGCTGGTCTAAAAACAGAGCAGCCACAAATGGCTATTTTGTACGAGCCATCTGCTATTACAATATTCTTACTTGAGTGTCCAGGACACTTAATTCTAGAACAATAAGTATTCTGACTGCATGTTAATTCATTCTTGTTTAATATCAATAATCTGTTCGTTAGATTTGAATTTCTTTGCTATTGAATACATTGTTGATTTTCACTTTCAACATCACGTTTCACTGCAGATTGCTATAACGTTTGGTGTGTTGCACGAGCTTGCATCATTTAAAAAAAAAGGGGGTTACAAGCATTTTTGTCCCTTTCAATCTTTGCTATTTATAAAGAATGCAGCTTTATTATTATTACAAAATTACATTATATTTTGATTTAATGCTAAAATCTTTGGAAAATGCATCATTCTAAGAATTTCAATAGCATAAATTCATTTATGATTAACCTTTCTTATGTAACTGAAGATATTAGCATAAATTGCAAACTTCTAGAATAGCAAAAACCATATGGTATAGCCATAAAGGATAATGCTGCTCCAGAAAGATACACTAAGATGTGAAAAGAACTTTACAACATCAAATGGTAACTTTTCTCAATCTAATTCTATCTTAATAGAAGGGGCGTGACATTTTGTTTGATTTTTAGAAAATATTCTTACTAAACTGTAGTATATGAAGAAAAAAAGGATAAGTAATTTGCAAGTTCCATTTAGTAAAATCATTTACCATTTATCTTTTAGATGTTAGATATATAATAATTGTTCCTATAAAACTTGCATTAGAATGTACATTATTTTAAATGATACTTAACTCAAAAATTGCTTTCAAAGGCTCCTACAAAAATAAAACTTCCATTAAAAATTCATGTTTGCAATGATAGTAAGAGATCAAAACCTCTCTTGGAAAAAAATGTTTTTTGATTCTGCAACAAAGGCTAGTCAGAAGTACTAGTAGTAATTGATACTATTTTGATGTTCATGGTTCCCCCCCTTCAAATGTAAGTAATTTATAGTTATTTCTAAAATCGGCCCAAAGATGAAACTATTGAGCTAATTACCAATTGATTCTTGAAATAAATATCAAATCTACACTTTGACAAGAGAAATTGGTGAAAAATGAATATAACGTCTCATAAAATGTAGACAGTTTGACAAATTTTGAAGATATGTCTAATTTTTACCTTACTTTTAAATTTTATAATTGCTTCTTCTATCAAGAATTTTTACTTGTTTTCTCCCAGAGAGGAATTTTTTCAAGTAATAGATGTGTTATGAATTCAGTAAACTTTCATATTAGGTTAAAATCTATTTAAACTAATGTATACAGAATTCACTTAATATATTAATTTAAATATCTGAACATCTACAATTTAATAATGAATTTTTTGAATTTTCTCAGTGCAGGGGTGGCCAAGCTCCTTGATAGTCCAAGCCATTTTTCAAAATTTGAAATTTTTTACGAGCCGCAATTAAATATGTATTTAAAAGGTATGCAAAAAAGGTATTTAAAAAACATTTTTTACAGAAATTATATTTATTGAAAACATATAAATAAAAGTACAAAATATCTGTATTGAATTTAAATATTAAAAATTAAACATTTATTTTACTTTTCTTGATAATTCTTTAAAATTTGGTGAAAGCACTCTCAGTAATTCTTTCAGATGCTGGTTAGAATACTGATTGGTGTTTGGATTTCACGAATTTTCAAGTGGAATAAAATGATTCACATAAGTACGTTGTTCTCAATATTGAAATAATTCGACATGCAGCCTTTTTTAATTCAGGACACTTCGATTCTGGTACAAATTTCCAAAATTCAGTAATCGATGTCGACTTATATTTTAATTGTAGAGCTTGATCTTCTTGCATTTCTATTAATTCTAATTCTCCAGATGTTTTTTGGATCATAATTATATTGGAAATGGAAAACTCAACCTTGAATTATGTTAATTTCAAATGGATTCAGAAAAAAATCAAGAGACAATTTAAAAAATTTTAAGTCTTGAAATCTATTTTGGAATTCCGTCAATATTCCTTCTAGCTTTTTTATATACTTGTTGAGCGTTTCTTGTTTAATAAAAGAACAATTTTTTTTAATTCGAGGAAAATGACAAAATATTTTGTTTTTAATGTCCTTTTGAAAAAGTTGTAATTAAGTTTGAAAACTAAATACACACTGTGAGAGGTCATATATTATTTTATCTTTCCCCTGCAGTTGTAAATTCAGTGTTTTCAAATGTTCCATGACATCAGTCAAAAACATTGTCTTGTAACCACTCGTCATCATCTAATTCTGAATAGGTTATTTCCTTTTTTTTTAGATATGCAGTTATCAGATCAAACAAATGTACAAATCAATTTAATACATTTTAGCTAGATAACCAACTAACAATGCAAAAGAAATTAATGTCATTTGGAGTTCTTTGTCCTTTAATTTTTCAAGGAAATTTTGACATGTTGATGCTTTTTTGCATTGGTGCGAATGGAATTTACAATGTGTAACACTGTTTTCATAAATCAGAATATTTTAAATATTTTGTAACGAGATGTTTTCGGTGAATTAAACAGTGAATTGGTATGAATTGTGGAATTTGAGAATCATCTCTTAAAAGCCCAATAAGACTGATTTTTTTACCCAGCATTGCGAAAGCTCCATCAGTTGCAATGCTGACAAGTTTATTAAGAGGCACATCAAAAGTTTTCATTATGGCATCTAATGCATTTTTAATGTCGACCGAATAGTCCGAAAAATGCACAAAAAATTTGTAACTAGGGAAGTAATTAGCCGATTTGTTTCAAATTTTGAACTTCAACCTCCTAGATGTTCAAATGAGGGATGCCGTTGATTCCACACTGTTTTGCGAATTAGGAGCCTAATTAGCGGGGTAAATAAAAATGCTTCAATACTTCTTTGTTGACAGGCTGCGATTCAAAAGCAACACCTGTGGAGGGGCAGCTGGTATCCAGTCGACTGTCGGGTTGGCGAAAAGTTCAAAGTTCATGGATTTACATTTGGAAAATTATTTAAAAATTAATAACTTGACTTCTAATTAATTTTTTAAAATATAATAACACAAAAATGAAAAGGGAACTCGGGTACATTTATCGAGAGCTACAAATAATCCTTCAGAGAGCTGCAGGTTGGCTCTCCCTGATATATATATTTAAAGTTTAAATAAATTTTGTCCAACTTCTAATTTCTTTTATAATGCCTTCTCAAACTACTATAGATCTTCCCTTTCCCAAACTACTACAAAACTGAAAATATATATCAATTAATATCATTATTAATCAATTCCTTAAAAAACTTCTATGTTATAAGAAGTAATTAAAAATTTTTCATGTGATAACTGTAAATTATGACGAAAAAAGAGGTCTTTACTAAATTAAACATCACCTTAATTGGCATAGTGGTTAGTACATGCTGGCAGCTGTATCATTAGATCCAGGATTGAATCCCGAGAAGGTTTTAATATTTGTAAATGTTAAGTGTCTATGTAGCATCCAAGCACTTAAATTACTGTCAAGCAAAAAGTTTTCTTGAAAACTTTTGTGTTAATGGAAAATGAGTGGAAAACATTCATATTCATCCACCAGGCATTCTCTTCTCATAAGTGTAAAATCAGTTGCCTCTATGGTGAACCTTAAGCAACATTCTTGGTGATGAGATGGCTAAATAACTGATGGGTATTGGCCATTCTGATGAATGTATGACCTTGCAAGTGCCCAGCCATTTGAAACAACACATACCAAATTAAGCAAAGCTATCAGCATTTTATTTTTTTGCTAAAATCACTTATTCTTAGAAACAAGCAGTGTCTTTTGGACAGTTATATCTTAATATTAAGAAGATAAGTTAAAGATTGCAATAATTTTACCTTTTCAAAAATGTTAAACCAAGAATATATTTTACTCTTAATAATTAATTTTGTTTGAGGTATTCCAAAAAATTTTAAGTAAATTATGAAACCTGTTTGTTTAATTAAACCACTAATTTATCATCGCTAGAACAATAAAATATGTCCCTACTATGTTAGCACACTTATTTGTTTTTAAAAATTTAATAAACATATTAACAGACTTAGAAACAGGTAGAAAAAAGATAAATTCACTTTTACTCCAACATAGATTTTTGCCTTTTTGTTGCTGCCTTGTTTGAATAACACATAACACAATTTAATTCATAACTCACTGATTTATGTTTAATTTTCCATATAAAATGTTGACAGAGATTATTTGAATTAAATGACAGTACTTTGCAAAATTACAAAAATATCTGAAATTATTTTGTACTTGAATAACTAGAAATATTTTCAGAATGTTTACACACACAGCATAAAAGTATGCAACTAAAATTTCCTAAAAAATTTGGTTCTCTTCATAATCTGTTTTTTCAAATAATAATATATAATTGTAATATTCTAAATTCCAATATGAAATTTCATATATAAAAATTTTAAAATTATATTCATGCTGGCACATCAGAAATCACAATGAGTCTACTAATAACAATAATATATTACATTTTGAAATACAATAACATTTGGACAAAAATTTAAAAATAATAAAATTTCTCACACAGAATAATACTTTGGTATAACCAATCTGCTTCATAACATAAAATTTTTTATTGAACTGACACAAAATTATGATCATTAAGGACAGCATAAGTTTCAAAAAATTACAATGAGATGAATTTGTATACTTCATATGTTTAAATAATGAATTAAACGCATCAATACTTACACTTTCAATACTTTCATAGGCTAATTTACGATGCTTTTATCACAGCATCGTAAATTAGCCTATGAAACTAATTACAAATATATTTTTCTATCTGTAAGAATTTTAACTCTTAATAAATTTCAATAAATCACCAAGGCAAGGTAGATAATAATCTGGGATAAACATATGATCTTTTTCCTCTTTACTCTTTTGAAAGTTCTGAACATCATCTAAAGAATTTATTCCAGTAAGTACAAATAAAGTTTTCAAGCCATGTCTTGTTCCAAGTAATATATCTGTATTTAATCTGAAAGTAAAATTACATATGAAAAGGTATTCTATAACAAAATGTTTATACTTATTATTTCTTAAAAACCTTTTCATTGGGATACAGGAAAACTTTGAAATTACATAATTTTTTTTAAATCATATAAAATAATTATAACACAGATCTAAAATACATACAAAATACCAACAGCCTTATACACAAAGTCCGAAAACAGGAACTGCTAGGACATCAGCAGTTCTGGGTTTTGAAAATTTCCAGAATTTAGATAAGTTTAAATCCAGTAAGTTTATGTGTAGGAATTATAAAATTAAAAATATTAACAATTGTTTATGAAATAATAAAGCATTTATGATCTTAAAAAATCAAAAGTTACAAAAAAAGCTCAACATTTATTTGTTTTATTAAACTTTTCTTCCAATGTAGGTTGTTTAAGCTGTTCCATTTTTATGTTAATACTTTCTCTTTAATTTTATAGTAGATATAACTTCTTGTTCAGTTACAAAGTTCCATTATTCAAGTCCTGTAACTGCCATATAGAGAATTCCCACTAAGCTCTCAAATGAAATCTTTTTATTCTCAAAAACCTCTCTGTCACTTCATTGTCAAGAGGGATATTTTCTAGATTTAAAACCATACTACAGATTTTACCATTAATTAATTATTGCTGACTGAGGCATTGTCATTGAAATGGAAATCTGTTATATTGTTTTTATTTATTATCACTTTCATATTTCTTCATAAATTCCATTAATTAGAAAACTTCACCTTCTTATAGCATTCAAAATCTATGCCAAAATCAGATTGCTATCCCTAATTTTGAAAGTCCACTTTCTTAGTCCAAACTATGTCAGTGTCATTTTCTATCACTGAAGTTTAAAAGGCAAATATAAATATGCTTTCCGTTTGCAGCTCCAGGATTTGAAACTCTTTTCAACATAATTAAAAATTCAAACTTTAATTTTGATAAGAGAGCTGTAATAATAACAGCTTGCAAAAAATAATAAGCTGCATCAAATTAGAAAGTTAAAGAAGAGCACAATTTTCAATGTTAAGTTCTTAGGAGTTTCATTCTTTCTCCCTCCATTGTTATGCCAACAAAAGAAAACCAGTATGGGTAACATCAGGTTCCAAACAAATAAATCTTAGGGCTTATTGTTTAGATTAGATAGAAGAATGTTAACACCTCCTTCACAACCACTCACGGGCTGAAAGCTAAATCCTGTCTACTGTCAGGCAATGTAATGTCATTGACCACGGTGTATTTCCTTAGCCCACTGGTGTTTAAAAGTGACATACAGGAATCTCAGTCAGGAAGAAAAATCGATTTTACAGCATATTTTTTCCCCGGTATCATATTCTTTATTCCTACACTTTATAAAAAAAATTCAAAAATAAATTTGCTAGTGTCTGGATATTAGATCAGTCCAGGTTTTGAACTCTTAACTTTTCCTCCTTTTAAACTTTCAGTAACTTTTTATTAATATTAATTTAAATTCAGTTTAGAAAAGAAATTGTAATATGAAATAATTCAGAGTAATGAAAACATAATTTAGTTTAAAATATCTTTATTTTGCTTTTTATTTTAGGTGTATCAAATGTACCTACTGTTGTTAATTAAGTATGTAATTTTTTTATATATAAGAATCTAATTATCTTATTCTAGGATAGCATATTAAAAATGATTTTCAATACAGAAATTGATATTTCCAGTTTTTAATTTAAATAAATTATATTAACAGAATAATAAATAAGAAAACTATCTTTATTATATAACTATATTGTATTTTACCCAACAACTATTCCTGAATATATAGCACACAAAATAATTAAAATAATACAAAAGAAATTGCAAAAATTATAATGTTATTGGCCACAATAAAACAAACAACAAACGATTAATTACTTGGGGATAAGATATTGTAGCACTCGAAAAAAAAAACCCTGTTTCATACATATTTAATTTTTATCATCATTTCAACACAGAAACTAGGAAAGATTTAAAATGAAAATTTTAAACTTGATTATGAACAATTTTGATGGCTATACAACAAAAATTGAATAAAATATTACATTTCAAAGTTCTGGATATTTGATGTCATTTTCAACCTGCCTTTAGAGATTGGGTTAACAAAAAAATTAGAATAATTCAAGGTACATTTTCACTCTTAAAGGCTATTTAATGATATTCTTTTGTGATTTAACAGAGTGTAATATATAACTTTGTTACAACTGGTATGCTGAAGAATTTTCATGCAAGTAAATTATAAGTTTCATAATGCTTAAATACTTTATTAATATTTTCATGAAGTTTTATTATTTTGGAATCATAATCTAATAATCAGACAAAAATATATTGAACTAGAAATATTTTTCCTTCTTAATTTATGAAAATAATGTTATGAGTTAGATGCATGCCAATATGGAAACTTGGCAGTATTTTTTTCCTAAAACAAAAAATTCTATATGATTCTGTAAATAAGATTGCTTGTTTGGAAAAAATTATATTTTTCATGACAATCTGCATAGAAATGCTTAATGCTTTATCTGTTAACATCATAAACTTTTTTTTTTTTAAGCTGATATTTTAGTTTCATACAAATGCACACATTTTGATTTTCAATTTGTATATTGTTCCTGCATGTGATGTTTAACTACAAGATAAAATAGGTCAATTTGTGACATGTGGAAGTAGTATGTCTTATATTTTATTTGTTATAATGAATATAAAATTCTCCTAAGCATAAGTATACGGAGCAATAAAATGTGAAAAATTAGATTTTGTAATTTTTATAAAATTGACTTTTTTAAATTTAAAAATGACAAAACATACATATTTGTATCATTTAAAACATTTTTGGAAGTATGTACATGTCTACAACCAACAGTTTCAAAAATAAAGGTTGTGCAAGGATTTTTGTGGACCCTGTATCTGATGCCAATCCCACATTTATTTGTTCATTCTCATCACATCTGTGTAATCATTATTTTATATTTCTAGAGATATGTGCGTTAACTTTTAAAATTTTCTTTCCTAATTCAATCAATATTTTTATTAAGTATTTTCACACATTTTAATTAGCACTAAATGTTTAAAAGAGCTTCACAGCTTTGAAGGAAATTAGAAATACTTCATATCTTCAGTTTTTAAAGTAAATAGTAACTGTTTGTAGTAGAAGTCAATGGTTCAGATTTAGATTGCTAATTTCCATTAATGCTAATTATGTTCCTCAACTGTAAAAATTTTTGAATTATGCTACTTTGAATTTAAATTTATTCAATGCATTTATTATCCAATATATAATGCAAGGGTAAAGAAAGGAATAAAAAGTTTCAGTTATCTACATGTTTTAAGATAAAAAGTAAATTGAACAGTAAAACATAAGATTTTTACCTATCACCAATCATGATACACCGACTAAAATCAATTTCAGGCTGTATCTGTTTAATACAGTCTAGCATAAATTTCTCAGGTTTCCCAAGTGCTATTGCAGATCTTCCACTCACCACTTCTACAGCATAAACAAATGTTCCAGCACCTTTTAAAAATAAATCAAAATTACATGACAGGAAATGATACAAACAGATTAAAATTAATGCAGTCATTCTGATTATAGTTAAAAAAAAAAAGTTCATCTTTACCCACAGAACTGAATTTAATGTAAAAGCTAAAATTTCTTAGGATGAATATGTTTGTTATGTGTAATGTTTAGAACATGAATGCAAGTTTTTAAATATTAATATTTTCATATATAAACACAGATCAAAGTACTTATTTCTCAAGATAACATTAAAGAATTATAATTTATGAAATCATCCTACATTCAAAAAAAAATTATATATGATGTAGTAAGCAAATGTAAGACTCTCTAAATCATGATCTGAATCAAATTTCTGTCTGAAATACTTTTGGGGGTCACGAGGGATGGAGTTTTATTACTTTTAGAATCATTATCCAATAAACTAGAAATATTTTTCATTCGTAACTTATGCAAATAATCTTACGATTTGACAATACGCCAATGTTGAAGCCTGTTACAGTTTTCCAGAATTAAATTTTTGTAAGATCATGTGAATAAGAATACCTTTTGAAATACATCATTTTTGAAAAATACTTTTCATGAAAATCCGCATAATAATATTCATCACTTTAATTCATTAATGTCAGAAACCATTCAAACATAAACATTTCACTCTTAAGTTGTATTTGATCTCAAACACTGAAATATATCTATAATCGTAGAGAATACAACCATATACAAATTTATATTTCATAATTTTTACAAAATTTATTTTTTAAATTAAAAATGCCATTACATTAGTATTTTTTTAAAGCATTTTCATACCTCAAAATATATATCTACAACTAGCAGTTCCAAAAATAATGACTACATAAGGATTTTTATGGACACCATGTGTATTAACTCTTTGAAGGGCGGTGGTTACCTACAGTAACCACTTTTTCTATTGAACGTCTTACTCACTTGTGTGAGTGGTTTTCAAGACTGACCGTTTCTGAAGTTCCTTTGTAGCTCACTAGATGGCAATCAAGAAACATAAGACAGTAGTTGATGCAGCAATTCATCTTGAAGAAAATAAGCATCAACCATCAAAGACAACATCATGACGATGTGCACTCTGCAGCACCAAGAAAAAGCCTGTAAGAACATTGTGGGAATGCAGCACATGCAAAGTTACACTCTGCTTGAAAAAGAAAAACTGTTTCCATGAGTACTACAGAGACTGATTTGTAGAGATATGTTCTGTGGGCAGAACAATATGCCAATGTTACAGTTTTCCAGAATTAAATTTTTGTAAGATCATGTGAATAAGAATACCTTTTGAAATACATCATTTTTGAAAAATACTTTTCATGAAAATCTGCATAATAATATTCATCACTGACACTAACCATCAAAAGTGGTCATTTTTTCAATGCGTCTTAGACAACATATGTGCAATTGTCGCAATAATTTCATTGTAACATCTGATATAGTAAATAAAACAAGAGTTTTGCTGAAAAAGTTAATTGATTTTCCTGTCCCTCAAAGTGTTAAATTGCTATGTGAGATATTTTGTTTTCTTACATTTTTAAATGATCTAAATATCATTCTAATGAATAGAAGGCTGTGAAGATAAACAGTAAAATAAATAATTTACAAATCTTGCAAAAAAATACAGACAGACCTTCCTCAGTAAATCCAGAAATATGTGCCACTCAGAAGATTAAACAAAAATGTAATTCTATTATAAATGTTATTAAATAACATTATATATATTATTAATTAAATAAAAGATTTTATCAAAATTCTGAACTTTTTCATTAGCAGTTTCACTTGATGATAGATTTGGTGCAATAAATTATAAAACCAAGAATTGAAACAATTCTAGAATTATATTGATATGTTTTCTGTGTTTAAGTTTTAAATGAGCAAAAAATTAAGACAGTTATCAATTAGAAGAGGCTTTCTTAACTAATGCAGCAAACTCAGTTTAGAAATAATTAAGATTTCAGCTTGGTAATACATGGCATAGAATTTGGGAAATTTTTTAATTTCTAATGAAGAACATTCTATACAAAAAATACACTTTTATTTAAAAATAATAATTTTAAATAAATTAGAATTAAAATTATTTAAGGATGTTTTCTTGATTATTTGTTATTAAAAGGTGTCAACTGGATTAAACGAAATACAAATATTTTATTAATTTGTTGGTTAAAACAACAAATGAAATTCTAAAGAATAGCAATAAAAAATTTCTGCATTCAGATAAAATAAATAATATAATGAAACCATATTGAAACTATGTAATAATTATGAAAATTAAAACACCTAAAACAAGAGAACTCAGAGTTTTTCCTTTGGTTACACTGCTGCCATGGGTACAGGAAAAAGGAAAGTAATTCAGAATGGCTGATGATTAATATGTTAATTACACAGTTAAAATTTTAATCTGAAAAGTTAAATATTATTGTAAAATGTACATAAAAGAGTTATGCATTTTAACAACTCATATGCTGAGCATAATCTTATATAATGGTAAAAGCATTTAAATCCTTTAATACCAAACAATAAAAATTAGAATATAAAAAGCACCAACCAGGAATTATAAGATTGCCTTCTGCTGGAAACTGTTCATCTTTATTTGTTGCGAGAAAAATACATTCAGGATTCTTCAAGTAACTTGCAGCTTTTGTCAATTTTGGATAACTGACATACTGATCAAATCCAACCACAACTGCTCCTACCTAAATATAAATTACTGAAAATAGTTATAAAAAATTTAAGCTTTAAAAATTAATTATAATTAAAAAACAAGGTACCTCCTCATTATAGTGGCCCCCAAAATTTAATCACTAATCAATCGGAGATGTGACTCGATGCGAGGTATAAGAACACGTGGTGAGATACTTTTTGATTAGCCATTCCCTCTTGGGGGTGACTATAATGAGCAAGTAGCAAAACAAGAAAGTTTAATACATGTAAATAAATTCATGCTAATGTGAAATTTAATGATTGGCACAAAAGAAGCTTTAATGCATAAAAAATGTATAATGTAATGAAATTTTTAAACCCTGCCTATTATATATATTTTTTTTTAATGAAAGTGATAAGAAGATATTAAGAGGAGAAAAGAAAAGAATCTTTAAGAAAAATTCTAAGGAAAAATTTATCAATCTGTGAATTGATATTGACAATTTTAGTTAATATTTTAAATATTTTTTAAATGTGCAAGTCAAAATATCACTTTGCATGGGTCCAAAAAAATAATAATAAAATTATATTTATATCAATGTATTTTTTAAAGGTATGCTAATAGTTGTTTTAAACCTAAACTCGTTTAACTGAATACATGTAATAATTAACTTCAGTGAGAAATTATACATTAAAGGCATTACTATGAAGTTTCAAAAGTTTTCTGGATTTCTTAGATCAGTGGTCTCAAACTGACGGCTTGTGGGCTTAATTCGAGCCCTGAAGCAATTTTACATGGCCCCTGAATAAATATCCGTAAATTAATTAGCATTCATATGAAAGGAATTTGAAGAAAATATCTTCGATTTTAATTATTTGAAGTCTAATTTCCATTACTTTCACTGCCAAAAATGAACACGAGTAAAGGGAATTTACAAATAGAGCTAATTAATTTACACTGTGATATAAATCTTACTGAAAGATTTGAAGACACAAATCTGATTAACTTTTAATCAGTCTTGTCAAAAGATAAATACCCTTAGTTATGAATTTTACAAGAAGAATAATCACAGAGAGCAATTTTATGTGAATATTTTCTTTCTGCATTTGAAAATTAGTAAGTCTATGGAAAAAAATAAGGCTAGCAATGAGTATCTATATTTTGTGATGGAGATACTTCCAGGTAATTTTTACCCAAGGTTACAAACTATCAAAATCAAAATGTCAGTGCGATGTTATTGCTAAAGGCTATAGTAAGGAATAAAGAGGTTTGTAATTATTTACATACAAATATATATTTTTTCTGTATGAATCACAGAAAAATATAATAAATAAAAGAAAGAGAATAGGCTGTCATTATTTATTTTCAAGTTTTGCCCTTAGGAAATTTTCATAATTTGTTTATTTTTAGTTTAAATTATTTAGTGGTTGCTTCAATATATTATAATTATTTGAATAGATATCAGTCTGAAAATTTTATTTAACTTATCAATATGTTTGAATTACAAAGTGTAACAACAGAGAACTTCAGACAGAAAACTATCTAAATTTGAATTTTTTCTCTGTGTCATAATTATTACTGCTTATGTTATTTTGTCAAATATAGTAAAATAATTTCCTACTGTTAAAAAAAAATTAATTTAGTTTAAAACTTTGGCCTCTTTGCTGTCGCTTATGGCTTTCAGATATGCATTGGGCTCACATGCAATTTGAGGCAAGTGATTTATATTATGGCAAAGTAGTCAAGGGCTGCTTAAGAGTAGGAATATTTTTCTGAAGAACTTATTAAAGGAAACTGGCTTGTTTCTATTATACAAATGATAAAACCACCATGGAGCCAGCCCATTCACTAGGATTTGAGCCTGGATAGAACGAACAGTTTTTTAATAGTTCCATAGCTCGGCCACTGGTGGACCTGTTTTCTGAGACTGGACATACGTACTGTTTCTGAGACATATTATTAAGTTTACAATGAAATTAAGGTATCAATTACAATTAAGAGGAACAGCACAATATTCATTATGAATTAATGTAACCAAGCTAAATAATAAAAAAAAGATCCTATTGAATATTATGATTTTTTATTTATAAATAATCAAAATGGATATATTTTGGCAAATAGATTCTCCTTGTGATTACCATGATTCATCCAACAACGCCACAAGTACTGAAAAACAAAGCCTGCTTTTGAAAGAAGTTTAACATATGTATAGTAAACTGAATAATCCAACAAACTGATATTTACCTCTGGATCAAGTTTTAGATCATTTAACCACTGTATCCAGTTATCAGGAATTGGATCAGGCTAGAATGAAAGAAAAGAAGCTTAAATATTATCTAATAACTTAAAATTCATTACATATAAAAAATTCCAAATTCTCATCAACAGTAACATATTTTAAGTAAACACAGTTTCATATTTGGATTCATTTTCAGTTAGGAAAACATTTTTTAAATTTAAAAAAGAATACACATGTTGGAAAGAAATTAATGAAATTACATTTTAAAAATATAAAGTACAATTTAGTCTGATATCAAAAGTGATATTTTATGTGAATTCTCACTAGACTAATCACTGGTCTAATTGTAGCTCATGAATTATGAAATAATTGATTTAAGTAATAATCTAATAGTAGCTTATGTACAGCGTTATTCAAAAAGAAAGAGCAGATTGCAAACATATATTTCTTCCAAACTACAAAAGATAGAAACATGATTCTAACGTTAATGGATAGAGAAAAGTGTACAATTTATTATTAGTATGGGTAAAAGTTCCAATCATTGCCGCATTGGCGTTGTTGTTTGTTCTGGTATTATTTGTCAGTTGGAGCCCAAAGAAAGTCACATCGCAAGCAAGCAAAGAACTTAAAATTCCTCAACCAACAGTATGGCGAATTCTAAAACATCGCTGCACATGAAGCCATATAAACTGCAGTTATTGCAAGCATTGCATCCTGACAACCACAACAAAACGTACGAATTTTGCAACAGCATGTTAGATGATATGGAAGAAGACAATTTTGCTGAACGATTAATTTTTTCTGATGAATCCACTTTTCATCTTTCACACACGGTGCTCATATAGAATGCATACCATAATTGTAAACTTTTCTCTATCCATTAAAGTTAGAATCATGTTTCTATCTTTTAAAGTTTGGAAGAAATAAATGTTTGAAATCTGCTCTTTCTTTTTGAATAACCCTGTATTATGAAATACCATGTAAGTAAAACTGATTAAAATCACTTGATTAAATTCCTTCTCTAGTTTCAATTATAAAGCCAAAAATAAATGTACTCTGTTGTATAAAATTAAGAAAAATCCATGGTAAATAGTTTTAAAAATAATGAAAGATGTACAACAGATCAATTTTACAGCTTCATTTAATAAATTTACAATAGAAATTAATAATATTTTAGTTAAAAATTAAGTGTCAAAAATTTATAGTGTTGTGTCAAGTTATTTGAAAATTACTGCTCATGCAATCATGTTTTCAATCTAATTAGTCCCCCCAATAAAGATTTTACGATTAATTATTTGTCATAAGATGAACAAGTGGCTATCCTGTTTCTCCCTCTTCCCTCCCCCCCAAAAAAAAGTATTCTGTACAAGAAAAGATCGTGTGTAAATAAAAAATGATTAAAATATGATTCAAACTCTGATTAAACCATGATTAATAGCAAAAAGGGCTGTGCAAGCTTCACTCATGACTGAGGGAGAGAAGATGACTGAACACAAATCTAGTTTGCTGAATTACACATTCCTTTTATTACTGCTGGATGATTCATTCACTTATGATGTCAGGAGCTAACATCTATTGAGTTTTGGGAACTAATGCTTGTTTTAAATCAATCATAACACACAGTCTTTGATTGAAGTAATTATATGAGAGAGTATAAGCCAATTCCTTGATACACTCAACAAAATTGTGGAAATTGATTCACAAAAAGAAAAAGTAATGTATATCACGTTCTTTTCCCACAATGAGTTTTTGGTGGGTTTCGCCCTGAAATAAGAGAATGTACAGAAAAAGTAATGTATATCATGTCCTTTCCACACAATGAGTGTTTGAAGGGCTTTGCCCTGAAATAAGAGAATGTTTCTTCTTGGTGTTATCTAGTACTGAGCCAAAGATATGGGGAGGATAAACCAATATATGTCAATAATGATGGCAGAAATGTGTGTTATGGCTTTAAAAGAAAAGTGCCATAATTTGATCACTCACAAAAATATTAAGAGAATGAGAAATCCACTTTTATAATATGTAAAACTAGTCTTCATAAATTATCAGAATTACATAAGTAACTGCCTTTAATTGATAAGGAAAACACATGTTTACTAAAATCACATGAATGAGAAAGAAAAACGAGAGAAATGTCTGCTTCAAAAGTTATATAAAAACTCAATTCCTTAAGATAAAAATATTTTAAAATTTAATTTTTAAACAAATGGGAATATGGAATACACACTATATGTTCCTCTTACAAAAAAAAAAAAAAAAAAAAAAAAAAAAAAAGGGGGGGGGGTATTTTTACGAAATATATATGAAAATTTATACAAATAGCTAAAATGAAGTTAAATGTTTTAGGCCAACACATTAAAATCATATCTAAACATTAGGAAAACAGGAGCTTCTGCAGATGACCCATTTGCTTTGTCAGCTGGAATTGGAATTGAATGGCTTAAAGAAATTTCTCCTCTCTATTGTTGTTATTTCCTGCAGAGTTGTTTGGCACAGAATTGCTGTGCTTCTCCAAATCAACATCCAGTGTATGATAACAAACTGAAAAGAAAGTCTCTATTGCAACATCGTTTAATTGTGATTTCTAGTTCTCATATTTTAAGGCTGTTTTTGTGTACTATGATTTATTAATATGTTGGCTCTTTGAATTTGTCCACTTCCAACTGACAAAGCAGAGGACTTGGCTCTGAAAGCTTCCATTTTACAAATGTTTAAACATGGTTCTAGCAAACCAACCTAGAACATTTTTTGTTTCAATTTAATTTTAACTGTATGTACCTTTTTCTTCTTCAACATTATACAAATAGCTGTCTTCAAGCATAGAATACTCATGTTGCATAGGATTACCAGTGAAAAAATTTAAGTAATGATGTGTTTACTTAAAACGATCACATTTTTTTTTCTCTTTCCTTCTCAATCTGACAGAGAAAAATATTTTACTTTCTCTCTCTTTGAAAGTTATACAATAGTTTACGTTTTATACATTTTTAATAAAAAAATATTACATGAACAAAATGCAACAATTGGAAATTATTTGATTCATTCTTAAGCTGAAATCAAATTCCGTGACAATCATTTGG
>KK118019.1:0-28169 GCA_000611955.2 Stegodyphus mimosarum | reverse complement strand
TTTTTTTTTTTTTTTTTTTTTTTTTTTTTAACATTAATTTATTTAAAAATTCCAAGCAATATAAATTCTATATCAGCTGCAAATTCAGATTCAGTTTAAAATATCAATTTCCTATTTAAAATAATATATAGAAAACAAAAATAATATGATAAAAATTACTTTTTATAAGCAAAATACATCAAAATAAACATACTACTCACTCCTATAGGTAAGTACTGTATATTTGCTTTTTCTAATTCTTGAGTAATACCAGTGCTACCAAACACATAAACTTTCTTCTGAAAATTCTTGGACTTCAAATAGCATGGTACACAGTAAGATGTTGTAATAATACTATCCTAAAAAAAAAAAAAAACAAAATCTGACATATCATGAAATAGCTGTGAATAATAGCATATTTTCTGACAGCTGTGGGAAGTGGAAAATATTATCTTTTAAAGAATGAAAATATGTCATCAAAATCAGAACTGTCTTCTATGAAGCTAAAAACTGTGATATAAATTAGAATTTTTTTTCCCCCCAGATCTGTAAGGCTTTAAAAATATACTGAAATTTCTTTCCAAGAAATTTTAATAATTATATGAAGGATTTCATTTATTATAGATTTGCCTATTATAAAAATTTAATTCTATATTTAATCACTATTTCCTTTTATTTATATAAATACAGATGTAATTTTCTATGGATAAATTGTCAATTCTCTTATATATATGGCAGGTCTAATAAAGTATTATACTTCAATTAGAGAAATGCTACAAGTCTGTTTTTGACTTTTTTTGCATACTGCCTTTTATAATTCATTTTTCACAAGAAAGCGCCTGCTTTCTAATGATAATGAAAATGCTAGTAGAAAAAATCAGAAGATTATTTAAAATTTGTCCCAATTTTTGTAGTGTATGTATGTATGTATGTATGCATACATATATGCATGTATATGTGTATGTACACATGTATCTGTGTGTGTGCACACACATCTTTGCACATACATATGTGCATTTACACATACAGTTCTGAATCTGGTCCTGATAACAGAACAGTATCTATTAACAATTAAAAATAATTTAGATTTATAGTATCTTTTATTTCATGCATATGAGTAAAGATTTAATTTTACTTTTTGCTTGCTAACTTAAATGAACAGACTTTTTACTAAGTCATCTTACTTATTCAGACACAGTTCAACTAGTACTTATGAATTAACGTAACCACCTTGACACAATTCAGAGAATGTTTACAGATGAAAAAGTTAACTTACTTATCGGGTATGAAAAGGTTAACTTACTTATCGGGTGCAAGTTGGTGGTATTTGTGCTTTTCTTTAACAAAGATTCACAAACTATTATTCCCAAATTTGATATTTATCATAAGTCGTTAAACATTATCAACATATGAAAAGAAAACATATTTTAGCAATTTAAAATACAAATTTGAATTATTAAATAAGAATTATGTGATACATTAAAAAAAATAAAACATTTACATTCTTCTTCAAATAAATTCCCTAATGTTTTTATGCTATTCTTCTCCTAAAGTACACAGTGGTCTGTTTTCAGTAAAAAAAATCACAGAATTGCAGAGACATGGCTTCGTGCAACCCTCGGCAATAGCGGCTATCAAGGAAACACATGTCCTCATTGTTCCCTTTAGAAAAGTTTCAGTAAAATTCTGTATTCTTACAGAAATTTTACTGCAGTTTCTTTCATTGCAGCCAAATTCCACAAGCACATACTTTAAAACAAAGTTTAAGGTAAAACATATCACGATTTGTATATAAAAACCACTAGAACTTGGAATACAACAAAAAAGAAAGCATACGAAAATGGTGGAGTTGCTTGACTAAGGGAATCTTATGAACATGGTTGCCAGGGTTTGGCACATTCTGAAAATGTGGCAACTCCCATTGTGGTCATTGCGTTAATATGTAAGTACTACTCAGCTAATATAATTGATCTTATTCCAACTAAACATTCTAGGAAAAACAAAATGATAAATCAGAAGCCAGTTTCTGCTCCATGTATTAGATGAAGTGAAACAATTTTCAAAACAACATCTACAATATTAAATGATGAAAGCAGCTTAACCATTCATAAAATTGTTATTGACTAATATATAAATTACCATCCACTTTTGCTTTTACATCACATTTCAAAGAAATTTAATGTGGTGAAATAAACCTCAGTTTGGAATTCAAGATAGCACTTGGAAAAGGGTAACTGAGATTGAAGCATCAAAATGAATTTGATAACATATAGCTTGATGTATTCAGTCATATAATGGTGGTCACAATTGGCCATTCAGGATCAATTGAATGAAACAATGTCCTATTATGAATGTAATTAGTATCTTTCAAATGGCTAAGACAGGTTTGCAATAAAGTCACCATTTCTTAAAACTGCCACTAATGTTAGTTGATGTGCTAAATGGCGATATGATGCTCAGTGCTTACCTTGGTTCGGATTCATTTAAACCACTTTAATTTTTATGAAAAGATTACTTGGATTTGCTTTAGCTATAAATATTTCCCAATGAAAAATACAATTTTAGTGCCTAGAAAAGACATAACAATTGCATACAATAGTTACTAATAAGAAAATTGTCAAAATTGGAATTTGAAAATTGTGGAATCAGAATTTCGTTTAACAGAGTTACAAATAAGATGACAAAAATCTATAAATTAAAAATACTATTATAACAACATTATGTCATTCATACAATTACAAGTTTACAAAAGATTATTTTGAGTCCACTAGATAGAAGAAATGTTAAATTATAATGCCATGCTTTCTGATTATCTGCACATTCATGGAAAAGTATTCATGAGACAAAGCAATATGTCACCAAAATAGTTATGTGGCAACCCAAGAGGTCCCCAAAAATTATTTATCTGGCAACATAGCTATGCAGGCAACATAGCTATGCAGCCAACATACTGTTTCAGCTAATGGAAAATTGTAAGTAGTATGTATGCTGAGTATGCTGTGCAATTCTTTGACCTTTTTTAAGTGAAAATAGATCATTGTGCAAATAGAAAGAACAACAGCACAAAAAAGAAAGATTTCTTGAAAAAGGTAAGTGTTTTATTAGTGATGGCATTTGCTTTTATTAATTTTACTGTGTATAGAAACTAATTTCACTGTGTATGAAAATTTTATTGTGTCTGGAAATTTTACTATGTAGGTGGTGTTGAAATCTTAATGTGCTACCATTTTGGAAATGGCTGTTGCCTTTTATGCATTAGCTTAGTGAAAAATGAGCCATCAGCGATTTTGCGAAAGCTCTTGAAAGTCACTTCACAACTGTTGGTAGGAAATACAGATAATTAGGAAGTACCCATAATTCTATGGGGGATTCTAGCTTTTAACTATAGAGTAGATGCATAAGACAAGTCAGAATTCACAGGATAAGCTTCCCTACAAAATAAATAAACATAAAATCATAAATGCATAATTTTATTACATTTTTAATATTCTTGTTGTTATTGAAAATAGCTCATACCATTCAATTTCTTTAATACTCGTAAACCCTAATTTAAAAAATTGTAATCAAATTATAAAATGTATAAATACAAAAGAATTGTTACATTGAATTCTTACCAAGGTAGCGGGAAAACCAAGCGATTCACACTTTTTCAGATATTCCTCTCGAGTTTTTGTACTATTATTCGTCACATAAATGATGCGTTTTCCCTGAAAAAGTTACACAAAAATCCACATGTAAGAATATCAATAAAAATTGGTAATTACAAAAACCTGAAAGTCAATCTTCTTTCAGTTAGAATATTATGAAATAACTGATAGCTCCTCATTAGCAATACCTCACGGCACTACCATAGAAACCAATAGCATTTTCTTTGGTAAAAATAAATCTAATTTCTAATATTATATCTTTTGGATTCTTCAAAATATTATTTCATACTTATTACAATCTAGATAATATTCTACATCAGATAGCACCAAAGAATGCATAGTAGGTAACCACAGAAATTACTAAATTGAATTACACTTTTTTCTTTAAAATGGCATACATAAAATTATTACATATCTTATACACATAACTTGACTTTTAAAATATATTAACTATGCCACTTATTTTGTCAGCATTAACAATAAATGGAAATACACTGTATTTAGTTGCATATTTCTCACACTATTATTTCCATATTCTGAAAATTGATATGGGAAAGTTAAATGGTATATACAGTTTTTTGAATGATAAAGAAAGAACATACATGATTAAAAGAATGTACAGATATATGTACTAATATTCTTATTAGTACTATCAGTAGTACTTATTAGTAGTTCAGTACTATTTTTTATTTTATTATTGCTATTTATTATGATGTTAAATAATTTAATATGCCATGATCAGTCTCTGGATATTTTCTAGTACTTTCAGGAACCAGCCATTATTGTGGATGTGAGGAAATAGGTCAATATATCACAAGATTTTAAAATGTACATTAACTAAACTAGGGAGTGAACATGCAAGCAGAAAGATAGAAATCAGTATGGTGCTTCCTTGTTTTCATTCCAGAGTATTAAACAATTTGTAAAACATCTTAAAAAACAGAAATTCATTTCATATGTGGACTATCTTATATTTTGACAAGCATAAGATTTTCAGTAAAAACATTACTCCTCTACTCCTTATTTTTTTTAATAACATAATGTTAATGAAGAAGCACTTACCATTTTTTTCAGAGCTTGTATTGTCTCAATAGATCCTGGAATTGGAACATTACCCATCCACAGCACACCTAAACATAATATATATATATATATATTTTAGCATTTTCTTTGGACATACTTAAAAGATCCAAATTGTATCTACAATAAATATTACAGTAGAGTTTTATTAAAGACTCTATCATTATATTTTATCTCAGTGTTCATAAAAATTAGATAGTAATGAAAGATAATATCTGGAAAACAATGATATTAAGTGCTCATCTCTGTTTATTTGTATCTATACTTATTTCAAGATGCAATATATTCTCCTCAGACATGAAAGTTCTTATTACCTTCAACCAAAAATTTTGAAAATTTGATTTACAATTGTTAATTGTACTCTCAAAGATCCCAAGATATGCTTGATAGGTAAGTTAAGAAATAAGTATAATGAACAAATGTTTATACATATTAGATTATCCTTTAATCAAAATGATCAGAATAGTTATTAAATTTAACTTTATTGTGATAGAAATATAAAAATATATTTTGAAGATCAAAATTTGTTAGCATAATTTTTGGTAAATAATGCTGTATGGAAAATAACAAAGTATTGCATAAAAAAGACAAAATACAAAACCCTCTTATTTTAAATAATTTTCTGTTACAAAAACTCATTGTTTTATTGAAAAATTAAGAGGTTACACTGAGCATTAAGCATTACAATCATTTATGAGGTGACATTTTTAATTGTACTGCATTTTTAATTGTAATTTATGGGTTCCGGAAACCCAAACATGGAGAACGAAATATCAAAGAAAAAATATTTACTGAATAATAACATCATAATTACCAAATAATAATGATACATAATGGAAATACCAAATTATTGACATCATGATAAAAGTTTTTTCCCTCCAATCTGTATTGAGGTAAAAATAAATCAGAGTTTCTGAAACAAATTCTTTCAGTGACCATTCTATTTCACTTTGTGATTATAAAAAAAAATCACCGTCAAAGACTACATTTATTTGTTAGCTGAATCATGGAATTACGTTGTCCAAACAACATTAATAAATGCCTGGCATAATGTGTGGCCATCTTCTCCACTTAATGAGAGTGATGACAGTGAATTTTCTGGTTTTAGGGTCAATGCAGCAAGGATTAAAGCAAGAGAATTGCTTTCATATTCGAAAGAAAGAGTAAATGAGGATGCTTTGCAAGAAGATATCATTGAATGCGTGTGTTCAGATGAGGCAACGTTGGCATATCAGATGACCAATGATAAAATCGTTGCCTCTGTTTTGAACTCGCCGCCATTACTGATTAGACATTACTGAGTTTGATAAGAATCAGAAAATATCTTTTAATGAGGGTTTGGAACATGGTGTTAAATACCTAAAATTTTTAGATCAGAGCTGTGTCACAGAGCAAGATATTCTGACACTATACAATTTAACAAAAAAAAAAAAACTTATTCTGGAGCACCTTGAAGTTTTAAAACAAACCTCTACCAGAAAAACTTTTGAAACATGTTAAAAAAAATAAATATTTTATGATTTATTAACATCCCTTACTTTTATGTGACTTTATTGTATATGTCTTTAATGTTTTTAAATATTCCTGTAATCACTAATATAAATGAATAATATAATATATAGATATAATAATTTAATGCATGTAATAAATTAATGTAATAATGTATATGCATATTATTGTAATAATATATATAATAATTTAAACCTAATATGTCTTTTTATTTATTTTAAATTTTTAGTCTAATATTATGATTTATCTTTTCCGTCCTGAAATCCGCGCAACCTCTGGTCCCAATCAATGTGGATTTCTGGACTTCTACTGTATAGCAATATTCTACATCAATATTATAAAAAAATAAAATAGATCTGGCTAATTGACTTTAAACTATACACCTGATCATCTTCTCTAACACAGAAAGAAATTTATTGAAATGCATAAAGTATGACATTATCTAGTAAAAGATTTACCACTGGGGAAAAAAAAAATAATTAAGAGAAAGTTTTCAAGAAAAGTAAATCAGCAGAGATAAATTATTACAATACATACATCACAAAAATAATATTAATTAAATATATGCATGTATATAAATAGCTAAATGTATGAGTTTACTCTGTAGCAAGCTAATGATGCTTCTTAGAGTTTTTTTGTTGAATTTTTCTCTAATTCGCAAACTCCTTGTATTTGCATAACTTTAAAAAAATTAATAAATTTCAATTTGGAAATCAAAGGCATCTGAAGAATTAATGATTGAAACAAGAATAAATTTTTAAAAAATTATTAAGAAAAAAATTGCTCAATTATCTCGCAGTGTCTTTACAAAACAAATTACTGCAATAAAATAATTAAAAAATACCATAAAATGAAAAAATTAAATTGATGAAAACCAAGTGATTTATAATGTTTTTTATCCAAAGGCATGGGGAATGGAAAAATTAATATACCCTAGGGGATGAAAGGATACACAGTTTAAATTTATATCAAAATATGAAATAAAATAAACAAGTTTTTGAAGTTTTTTTTAAAATGGAATACAGAAAACTGCACGATTATATTCCTAACAGCATAAAGAATGCTAGTGCTATTAGTAGCGTTAAAATTAAATAAACTTTTAGTGAAAAACAACATTTTTCAAAAAGCACTTCATAACAAGTTTCAGATTTAGTGATAATCTCCTTAATAGGGAAATCTTTTTAACTCTAAACCTAACGCAAAAAGTTTTTGTAAATCATCACAAGGACTTGGAACATAACAGAAATCAACTGATGTGAAAGAGGAAATATTGTGTAGCAGTTTATAGCATAGCTTGTGTTGCATGGTTAAATTCATTCATGAATTTTGTGATGTTTTGTTACTTTTCTAGTTTCAAAGGCTTTTTTTTTTTTTTTTCAGTGCACAGTTATTTGAATTTCCTCTTTTTGCAAAAAGAGACATATATTTTAACAATTACGATGAATTTCTAAAATAAGTGATAAATTTTATCACCGATATCCACTAATTTCTTAGAATTATGAATTATCACAAAATAATTTTATCATAGGAACAGACTTTATACCATCACAGTCGGTTAGTACATAATCAAATGAATCGAAAAATCCTGATGCTATTACAGATTCATCAACTTTTCTACAAGATCTCGATGACATGATTAATAAAATTCCTGATGCGCTTTAGATAGATCAAAGAACGTCTAGTCCCACTCTTTCAACAGCGGTCAGGGTCACACTAAACGGAAGCGGAAACGTAAACCAAACAGTTTGAAGTTCACGTTCTTTGACGTAAGCTATGACTAATATATATTTGGTCTTGCAATAGCTAAGTCTTTCTGCTCGCAGGCCGAAAATTCAAACTGAAGTCCAAAGAAAATAAATATATAGAAAGAATTAATTCTAGGTTCTAATAAGTTAATTCCAAATAACTACCTCCGAGACAAGGGGATAGTAAAAATACAGCGAATATTCTTCCTAAACATCCCTTCTGTGCACCGTGTAATCAAATTTAAAGTTTCCTCATTAGTAAGCTATGTAGTCGCTTTCTGCTGTGCGAGAGAATTTGTAGGTTAGCAATTGTCTCATTAGCTTTAGGATCTTCCGCTGAGTGTTCATTATTGATTTTTCTCATTATTTGCAACATTTATGTCATTTGACTCTGTTATGTTTACCTTGCTTTTGATTTCTCTTTCGATTTATTCTTTTATTCTTCCAATGAAGGTCCGAAAGAAAATAAGGATATTTTCTTCCTCTATAACAAAATATTTGTTAAAACTTTGGATTCCTTCATGAAAGTTTAGCTGATCCATTTATGTCAGTTTACTTTACACTGTTAACGTTCGCAAGAACACGAGATATTAGCTAAAATATTCCATGCCAAGTTAGCTGGACTTAGTGATTTCTTGCCAAATTGACGACATTTTAAAAGATTTTGAAAAATGCATTTCCGAAGATCTAAAGGTTATATTTTCCAAAACATCAAGAAGTCTGTACAGTACCATATAAATATGTCTCTGCAGGGCAAGTTAATTATCTCTCAGATTTTGCAGATCACGAAAAGTTAGTAGAATTTCGTTTTCGAGTTTACTGTGTTAGTCATTCTGAGAGATTTAATGTATAATGTAATATGATTTTCAGTTGTATGTCTGTAGTTTAGTTATAGCTATTTATTTCATGTTGCATAATGTGAAATTTTAATTAGTAATTATTGCACATTGTGAAAGTTATGTTATAACAGATTGTTTTATATACTGCATTATAGACTCTCAGATTGTATAGTGGATAGGGAAGTCAACTGCGATACCGAAAGGCCCGGGTTGAAATCCCGAAGAAGGTATGGATGTATATTGTCTCTCTTCTTATAGGAGCTAACGATGGCCGCCTGTTAGCGTCTACATAATAAAATGACCACTACTTCTGGCTTTAATGGTGGCGAAAGCCTAAAAATGGCTAGTGCTTGCCATAAAAAAATGTATTTCATCCTTTAGTATTTCTATATTGTGATATGAAATGGATACAATTTCAGTGCTGTTCCAAGATAATTTTTATGACTTAGTTATGCATTCTAATATGGGTAGTGTCATGTACTCCGTTTGTATCAAGAAGCGTTTTGCCTGAATGTTCCTTTACTAAAATCAACATTTCAGCTCGGCGGTTTATGTTAAAGCGCAACAGGCTGACAGTAATGTGCAATAAGTCGCCAAGCCCAAGCATGGATTTTGACGCGCATTCTAAAATATAGGCTGTAAAATCAATAAGTATTATAGCATATGTATTTTGTTAAGGAAGATTGGAAAGTTAATTTGCTATCATTTCTCATTAAATTTTTGTTGTCATTTTTTAGCTTCATTCACAGTCCACTGCTATTTACAGAATGTTTCACAGTGCTTATCAAAAGCAGTTTGCATACTCTACATGCGTTAAAGAAGTGCTTCATATCCGTGTTCTCCTTGAGCTACTTTATTGCTACTTAGTTTGCTCTATAGTATTACGCATAATAAAATGTCAATTTCTTCCCACTAATCCGGGAAGATTATTTAAAAAGACCGTCTCTAATCCATAGTTCGTAACATTATTCTAAGCTTTACGGTAATTAATTTGTAGCATTTCATTCATGCCAGCGAGAGATGTGCCACATCAGCCGATCAGCAAGAAGCGCACATCAAGTGTATGTTTTTGCGTCAAAAACTTCTTTCTTCAGAGTACTTTCTGGAGCGTCCGTTGGAGGAAAAAGGCTTCTACAGTGCTCTCGGTATAAATTACGTTTCTGTATAGGAAATAAATTACATTTTTATACATAATACCATTCAGTGCTGCCTCATTAAATTGCGAGAGTCAGATCACCAAACGTTACACTTCAGATTTCCTAAACGTTCTGTCATCTTCATTACTTTGTAATTCTGTAATCTTCAATTTTCAAAATCAGTGACACTTGTAAGATCTTCTGCAGTTACTCTTAAACGGTGAAAATAGACAAAATCAAAAGATTACAAGATATGAATAATTTTCCACTTATATATAAATGCAAAATTTTCTGTATTGTGTTAGCGTTTATTATGCAAAGAAAAGACTTGTGTATTTCAAACGTAGTTATGCTTTTTGTTTCTTAGGCTTGCATCAATTATTTCCTTCACAAATCAAATATGAAATCACCAAACTGTCATTTCTGACACATTTGCCATTTTGCCAAAACATGAAATTCGTGTATTGAAAATATGTTCTTCAAATGATTAAAGATATAGCTTATAGATATTTCAAAATATTTTAATAGGAATTAGCATTTGTGCTGCAGCGATCATTTATTGATTGCATACACATAACAACAGATGAATAAAATTTTCTTAGACAAATGTTTTTCTCGACTTTTTTTTAAAATTAAGGAAATCTTTGAGATCTAATTGTGACAGTAAGAAGCTCATAAAACCATCTTACGATAATAACTGGAACAACATTGTTTTTTGTGCGGATGCCTGTACAAGAGATATGTGTGACACATATTTATGGGTTATTAATAAGCAGAAATATCCATGATCGGTTAAATTTTGTTTATTCTACCTTGCTAGCTATTATTCTATACGAAGGTTACAGTTTTATGTTTTATGTTGCAGTGACAACTACACATTTGATATCTTCGTTTTTAAAACGCATAAAAAATATGAATAATTTCATAAATACTAAATTTTTTAACAGACCTACCGAATCGAGTAAAATAATTATGTTGAATTGCAGATTTTGGTGACCCAACATCTCTTTCAGAATTTGGAGGCACAAGAGTTCTGTTACGCTCAGGAGAATTTTATAGGCACTTCTAAATTTGGAATATTCTTAATAATCCCCCATTCGTTCCCATGATCTTCACCTTCGCAGCAGATAACTATTTTGCACTGTGAAATTTTTCCCATTCTTCGGTATACTTTTTCTGTCTGTTTCATAATCCTACATGAACTTGATTTTTTTCTGAATTTCCTGTGATCATTTCTCTTTCGTTTAGCTTTTCCCCTTTCTCATTTACGTGTACACGATCACCTTCAGTGTTTTTAATGGTCTTGCATACCTGTCACAACTGCCTTTTTGTATCCTTGTCTCTTTATTAAATGTTGCTTTTCTTCTTCATGTTGGTTAGTTTGGATGACATTTTCTTTTATAGGCATTCATTCTTCCAGACATCAGTTCTGAACATAACTTAATTTCAGCTGAAACAGATCTAGTAAATCTAAATATTGGACTTTATTGCTGACTAGATCTTTACATAGCATTCGCTCAATTTGAATATGTCTTTCTATCATTCCATTTAAGATGCTATACCTTGCAAAAAATGGTATCGATTGTTTTATCACTGCTGTATTTGATAAATCTCCCAAATATTCAGTTTCAACACACTTGCTAAAGTAATCTATGATTATTAGATAATCCCTTCCTTGAAAGAAAAAGAGATCAGTTCTCAATTCTTCCATTGAACCAATATGTACTTTTTTAGATTTCATTGGTTCTTTATTGTTAACCTTTGAAAACTAACACATTGGATAATTTAGAACCAAGTTTTAAATTTCTTTTGACATTCATGGCGAATAATACTTCTCTTGTTTCCTTTTTCGTTTTTTTATTCCTAAATAACTACGAATAATTCTGCTTAACATATCTTTCCGTAAACTTCTAGGTACAATCCCATAGTAATTTTTAAATATTGGTCCATTCGCTTCTGATAGTTTTTCGAAGGCAAAGCATTGTTTTGCCAATTTTGGAATCATAGATTTTGAATCAGGCTATCCAGTTTTAAAAGTTTTCTTAA
Source organism: Stegodyphus mimosarum (assembly GCA_000611955.2). Lineage (NCBI taxonomy): Eukaryota > Metazoa > Arthropoda > Arachnida > Araneae > Eresidae > Stegodyphus > Stegodyphus mimosarum. Next base: position 16,188 of record KK118019.1, on the reverse strand, counting down.
AAATTATATACTTTCTTAAAACTTTGTCTTTTTCTGAGCAAAGTCAAAAAAATTTCAATTTGACTTTTAGACATTGGTAAATTTTAAGCAACTGGGTTTCTGTTTTTTCTTAAAAAATCAGATTCTTCATCAGAAAATGATCTTGATAACGTATCAGCTATAAATAGTTCTTTCCCTGGTTTATATTTTATCCCAAATTGGTAAGATTGTAATTTATACACATTCTTTGTAATCTTACCGAATATTTATTTAATGGTTTCTTGAAAGCTGATATCAGAGGATAATGGCAACTTTTATCCGTATAGCATTTACATAAATGTACAGGTGAAATTTCTCATACACAAATGCAATACCTAAGTTTCGTTTCTAACTTGAGCATAATTCTTCTGTGCTAATGCCTTAGACGTATATGTCATTCGTATTTATTTATTTATTATTACTATTTGCAATAAGAGTGCTCCTACTCCTTTCTGAAACTCATTTATAAATAATAATACAGGAATAGTTTCATCACAACCCTGTAAAACTGGTTTATTTATAACCTACATTTTACGACCTTCTAAATGCTTTTTCGTGTATTGCATTCTAATTCCACAAAACCTGTTCTTTCAATAAATCTCTTGAATATGATGTTAACTTTGATACATTAAGTATAAATCTAGAAACATACATAATCATTCCTAACAAAGTTCTGAAATTTTTTGTGCTTCTAAAAAGAGCCTTAATTTTTTCTTAATCTGCTTTTAACCAGCTTTAGAAAATATATGGCCCATATATTTAACACATATATTATTTGATGCTATCCAAATCTACATTCATTTTAAATGAATTTAAAAGTATTTTATCTGGTTCTTTCTCGCACTTCTCTAATATTAAACCGCATTTCTTTTTACCTTTCTCTCTAAGTAATAAGACAATTACACAAGGTCCCGTAAGTCTGTAAGTATTTTAAAAATTCATAAAAATTGAAGGGATTAGTAGAATTGAACGCGGTTTAAGAAAAAGTTATTTTCTTGAAAGGGGAAATTTTTTCGGTAAAGAAAAATATAGTTAAAATTTTTGTCGACAGAGGGAGCGGCACAGACACAGTAATAAAAAATAAGTAAATCAGAGCCCTACAAATTTCGCGTTTTCAATTAACAGCTCATTTCTGATTTTTTTCTTACTTGCTCGTTCATGAAGTTTTAATTGTGTTGCTCACATCAGTGGATAAAGCGTTATTAGTAAAGTTGTTTTACCTCTTCTAAGAATCGCCGACTGAAGCTTCGCGAAGGTTTCGGATACAAAAAGGATGGAAGAAAGGTTCAGGTACAATCACTCTTGCCGGACTGGCTTCCTTGGTACAATGTTTCGAAGAAACGGGAAGTTTATGTCATCGCCTTCGTGCTGGTGCGCCAAGTTTATCAGAAGTCCGTACTTCCGATATGGTTCCGCAGATTGACATTCTTAGGGAACAATCAACGAGTGAAGTAAGTAGTGCATGAGAAGTGGCATGGAGCACTGGTATGCCGAAGACATCGGTATTCCGCATCCTTCACAGTGTTTTAAAATTCTACCCTTGCAATTGCAATCAGTCCACCAGCTCTTATCAAATGAAAAAGCTAAGCGATATGAATTTGCCATTTGGGCTTGTCAAAATCGATGGCAAATCACAATGGTTTCTCAATATCTTGTGGACAAATGAGGCTAATTTTTCATAACATAGAACAGTCAACACCCCATAACTGTAGAATCTGGGCAAAGGAGAACCACGTACCTATACTGAGGAAATATGGATGAAACTCTAGGAATGTTTGATGGGATAGGAAATGAAATAACTGAAGTGAAAGGAACAAAAACGGTTCACGTAAAAACAAGTCATGAAAAATCTCATCTCACTGTAGTGTTTTCATGCCTAGCGGATGGTGCAAAATTAAAACCCATGGTTATTTCTAAAAGAAATACAATGACAAAATTTAATTTCCTAAATGGTCTTTCGAGAAATGATGGATAGACGAGAACTGTGTGAAATTGTGGCTAACAAGTGTTCGGCAAAAACTTCTTATTATCTTCAAGAATCCAAGAAGTCTTTCAGTTTGGGGCATGTTCAGATACCACATAATGGAAATTATTAAAAGAATGTAATACATACATGGCAGTTTTTAGCGGGTTAACGCCATTCATTCAGCCTTTAGGTGGGCATATCAGTAAACCAGTCTAAGAAAATTTAAAACGGAATTCGTGGATGTTAGAAGGTGAAAAAACATTTACAAAAGGAAGCCAAATGTGTCATGCCAATCTAGAAATAGTGTTCGAGTGGATAGTAAAAGCATGCAATAAAATTAAATACGACATAATTCAAAATTCAATTTTTAAAAATCTGATGTGTGCACCACATGACTTCCTTCTACAGAATATTAAATTATACGCAGTTTGCATTTTATTGGATTGAATTAAATCTATTTCGTCAATAGCGCCTAAAACACAATAGAATTAATGCACTATTTCAAATTCACTATATTTGTTTAATAGGGGGACACTCCGGGGCTAGGTCCACTGAACAGCGTAACATCTCATTCATTTTGTAACTCAGAATGCACAAAAATTATGTTATATCATCTGAAGAATTATCTAATCGTTGCCACATGTTCTATTCAAATACTATGATAACTCTAAAACAATGTATAAAAGAAATTAAATAAACAAACAACAACAAAAAAGAAGCAGTTTTTCACAGACGATTCAGTATTTCTCATTCAATTAGTACGATATTTGTGACAGTACGACTTTGTCCAGTCCCACCTCAGTTTTGAAGGAGGTCCGAGAAGGAAGACAGGTCCGAGAGTCTTCAACTCAATCTCCACTTACCATCAAACCATTCGAGAAGGCCTTCAGCTCGCCTTATATTTTAAGAGCCCCCATGCCGCACAGACGCTATAGATTTAAACACATCCCTGTTTTCTCCGGAATTCAAACTTCGGACAAAGGCCCTTGAGTACGGTACAATTCCTTCTATACGATTCGGTATGATTAGTAGTCAGCGGTACTAAGCACTATTACGTCTATGGGCCAAAATCGTCATATTTACTTATACTAGACAGTTATCCTTTAAATTGAATTGTTTAAATTTAGGTAATGACAACATATTACATCAAACATCAATATCCAGCTTTACATACGTATTCAAATATATTTAATTTTTAGTTTTTCTCATTATTTTGTTCTTCTTTCAGATTACAGATTATTATCTTCCACTGATCCCAGAATATATTCATTATTATTTTGTGACACATGTTTTAAATTATTCGGCACAATATTAATATTTTTATTAGTGCATGTTTTAGCAAAGGAATTTTTCTTTGTACATATAAACAACTACAATTGTATTTCTGCAATAGCTAAGCAGGACAGTTATATAATTCGTGAAAATTTCCGTATTTTCTAAGTGGTTTTGTATTATTAAACTTATTTCCTTGGTAATATGAAGCCTACTTAGCATTTTGTGGCTTTTCGGAAAAATAAAATTTTTTGTTATGACCGATTCATTCTGAATATGAAATTATATTCTGTTTTGTCACTTAATTTTATTCAGTTAAAGCTAAGTTTCATTCTAAAGTGAAGTACTGTTGCGCTAATTCAGCAACTTTACACATTTTAATACTTCTTTCTAATGTTAACTGCTTTTCTCTTACTAGTCTATCTTCAAGATTTTTATTTAAAATTTCCTTTTATAATTCAATCTCTAATCAAACTACCTTTTATCTCCGAAGCTCACAATTACCCCTTAATTTCTTTAATTCTATTAATATATCATCAAATAAATCATCTGCATATTGCTTTCGAGTGAAAAATACATGCGTATAAGCACTATCATTTGCTTTCGACATACAACAATTTTCAAATGCTTCAATTAATTTGTTACTATAATTTTTATCTTCTTCATTTTAATCAAAAACATGGAATCTCTCTAGCTCTTCTTCGCCAATAACATGCAATAAAATAGCTACTTTCGCTTCTGCCGATTTAGTAGTATTACCCGAGACTAACATGTGAACCAAAAATTTTTGTTTCTTCCAATTTTCGCTCATATTTCCCTCAAAATGTAAATTATTTGGTGATGTAATGTCGCTTACGGAATATTCAGGAAGGCATTTTTCTTGGCTAATCTGGTTTTTATTTTGCACAGAAAATATGCACACCTAATTTACGTTAAAGAAAAATTTAAATACAATTTTCTGTCTCATAGTCCTGACACTCACAATGGGAAAATGTCTGCGCATTTGGCTACAGGGTGAAAAAGAATTCTCGGACCTTCTCTGTAGTCGACACAAAGCTGTCGGACACACAAAACAAATTACGATCAACCGTTGGTAAAAAAATTCCATGCGTGGTGGTCTAATGCGGGGAAATTCTGTCCCTTGCCAACCGCTTTCCTTGAAAAAATGGCGATTTTTGAAAGACGTTAAAGGATGCAATTCCACATCAAATTTCAAGACAACGCAAGTAATCATCCCAGCACCCTGTTTTCAAGAAACCATCAGTACTCACTCTCATTGCCGTTTTCGAAATATCACGACCACTGGATCACGACTTTTGAAACATTCCAGTTTACCAACGGAAACGTCTCTAACACTGACTTTCTGTCCAGTTTTAAAATCCTCTTGAGCAATCAACACACTTTGATCTTCAGAATTGAAGTTTGCAGATAAAGCTGCTTCATTTTGGAAAGTTATCCAACTTCTGAATTCCGATGGAGGAAAAACTTAAATTTATTTTTACGAGTATCTTTGATACTTAACTTTATATCAGGTACGAAAATATATACAGTGTTTAAATCCATTTCAAGATTAATTTCAATATCGAACTTCCGTTTACGATATTTCTAGCGTGTAAGTCCATTCCAGTTTCAAGCACACCTTCAGTGTTCGATTCCTTTTTAAGTTCCGAAAGCAACTTTATTCTATTTGATTTTCGTTAATAATTATATTGTTTCACACAGCTTCAGTTTCTGAAAAATATTCTATTTCCGAAATCCAAGTCTGAGAGAATTCAATTACATTTTCAAAAGTAACCCGAACTACTTCCATTATTTTTTCACAGATAATTCCCACATCAATTTCTGCCTCATGTCGAAGAAAAACCTTATTACCCAACGACTATTGATTTGACTAAATTAATTCTTTGTTAAAGTCTACCTTATCACTCACACGATCATTTAAAATTGATTTTATTTGATTTATAGGAAAGATCTCTATATTAATATAATTATATTTTCAGGGTTTCAACCATCTGGAAAACTTACTCCAAGTTGACATTTAGGAAGTTCTTTAGTATTTAATTTTCCTTCTCCCTTAAAAATCCTTTCGTTTCCCGTTTCTGTTCTTAAGATGGGTAGTTTTCTTTCCCCTCTCGCTGTTTCATTTCCAAACGGTAAATCAAGATCCGAAGAGGGTATTCCAATCGGTGGCGACGCATGTGATGTCAAGTTCGCAAGCCTGACACTAATAAGAAAGGGGAAAACAAACAGGTGCGTTGGGTATCATAAGGGGAGATATAAAGTAAAAGAAAAGTGTTTTTAAGTGTCTTTCAGTATCAATATATCAGGAATAAAAACTTGAATGGAGCTACAGAGTTCTTCTCTTTTCTTCACTATAAGTCAGTAATGTATAGAAGGATGGAGACAAATTATATAGAATGCGAAAGTTTTGAAGTGCTCTTTTGTGTATTATTCTCTCTTCTCTATAGTTTCTCGAGGAGCGCCTCCTCAGGAAATTTGATCTGATCAGTCTTTGGTTTATTCTCTAGCTATTATCTAAGCTTCTACAGCACTTACAATTTCTTAACAACCGCAAAAAACAATATATCCACAGTTTTGTTTCTTGGGATGTACATACACCTCGATTTAACTTGGGTTCCCTGAAAGGCCATGACGAATTTTTTGTATATTCTTCAAAGGCCCTTTATTAATATAATGAAGAATGATAAATCAGTAGTATATTCCCCGTTTTGTTCGATAACGCTTTCCTTTCTTTTAGTAAGCTTTGTAGTTCCTCATTTACAAAAAACTAGCTTTATCGGCGAAACTTTGAACAAGATTCTGATTTATGGCTTCATCTGAATTGAATGTTATACTACGAAATAAATTTTGAAGAGAACGTAACAAGTGAAAGGAGGTCACAAGATAAGGTGAGTATTATACAGGTGGCAACACTCTTCATCCAAATTCCAATAATTTTTATCAGGTGTAAATCCGTGATCTCGCGGGGTGGAATGCAGTTAATATACGATTAATGAACTCGGGAGTTTCTGGGAGATGGATTGACTGAAACTGTCCAATTTGTGACAGCACACATTCGAACTGATTTGTTGGCTTGTTGGTAATAGCTTGGGAACAAGACCATACAATTATGGGAATAGTAGAGACCAATTTCTCATACAAAAGTAAAATTTTAAAATTTGAGAAATCTGGCACAAAAAGTTGTGAGTGCTTTTAAATCATCTTACGTCTGTGAATCTTTTTTTATTTTCATTTTTTTTTTCTGAAAATGAAATTCACGAAACATAAATCATGGGCGTCCTTAACTGACAAAGAACTTCAACATTAATTACGATGTGCATATAAAAGCAATAATGTCAACTCGAAAAAAATTAAGTGAAAGAACGCAGAAACAAATATCGGACTAATTATAATAAATATAATATTATTCGACTACTTTATTGATTACTTTTGTTTTAATTATTAAAATACAGTCTCAAATGTTTAGCTATTCTATTCCTAATTTATGAATAATAATAAAAACAAAAATGATAATGCGTTCCGTTTTAAATTGTCACCTCAAAAAATCGTTACACATATATTTATAATTATATACAGTGAGGTTTGTTAGAATAAAATCCATTTCCAAAACGGCCCACAAAATCTTTTGGGTTGGACAGGCCTGGTTTAATAGGAAATTTATTTCCAAAATGTTCAACTGTATTTTCTACATACGTTTATTTGTTAAAATTACTAGCGTTTTATTTCTTAAACTGGTAGAGTCATTAGGTTATTTTGAAGCAGGAGACAAGGAAAAATGTGCAGCGCCCTCCCCGGGACTAGAACTTGGACCTTTCAAATACGCGCCGAGTGTGCTACCCTTACACCACAAAGGCATACATTAAGGAGAGAGAAAATACCTGATGAACTTATTTTTGTCGTTCTCACACTGGATAAAATTATCAGACTTTTTCTTTCGATTAAGAATTTTTTCCTGATTTCTTTAGACACTAATTATTACACTGGCTGAGCGGCTGAACATTGATATAACCATAATAAATGACAATTAACATAAATATGATGGCATGGAAGGAGAATATGCTCATAAACGTAATAAGATAGGAATATGGCTATCTAAAGTTTTGAGATTTTTTAGTTTTAAATCATTCGCATTCTACAGGTTGTTTTATTAAATTATAACATATTAAGTTAGAAATAGCATACAGATATATTTCATGTAAAATACTAACGCGTTGACAGGTTAACCTAGTGGAATTATTTTATGCTTTAAAATTAATTGAAATATCCCGTTCTCCGAATTTTCAATTCAATGAAAGTTAAGAAATGGTTAAGTTTAAAAACGAGTAGAAAAATAAAAATACTCATAAAATTAGAAATTCAGGACGAAATCTTGAAATAGTACTGAAAGACTCGTATTAATTTTTGGAAGGATGTTATTATGTATCATTATAAATAGCAACTGATATTTATCTACACTGCGGGGGGAGGCGAAAGGGACATTTCTATATCTCCCGTCCTACTGGGCCGATTGACGAAATTCAACTTGCGTTTTTCATGTCTCAAAAGCGCGATTTAGGATATATATTAGATTTACATATAGCATTGTTCTAACGCAGGTATTTTGAAACAAAATCGGACGTTTCGTGAAATAACAGTTCAATTGTTTTCCGTATTTTGTTTTGACGACTCAAATATGTCAAGGTGCCAAGTTTTATAAAAATCGCACGAGTAGTTCTTAAAAAATTAGCTCTCAAAAGTTTAGCTCTTCGACGTTAATTAAATTTGGTATATATTTATTAATATCTGTTTTTTAATTAAACTTATTTGATTCTTCCTTTCACATTTCGAAATTTAGGTTCATCCCAAATAAAATTCGCCCATTTTTTATGATTTATTATTAAATTTTGCATTTTTAAATAATTCTTATAAATATTTCGAAAAAACATTTGAACTACGACCTATAAAATTTTTACGGTCATCTTAAACTAGATGTATTTGTAGTAATATCTGCAAAAAAATACAGTTTTTTATCCAAAATTTTACTAAGCTACACATGAATTTACATATTGGCGTGTTTTGAAATTTGGCATATTTGTTATAAGCAATAATAACGTCACAGGTGGTTTACGCACTTTGTTAAAATTATTTGAAAGTACGAACAATGACTTTTTTTCCGCTCGAGTACAATGAAAAAAAAAAGGGGGGGGGGAAAGGAAAATTGGTTGCTCTAAGTTAAGAAGTTCTGCGTCAAGTAAATTATTCTTGGCGCAAAGTGTAAAAAATGCATAAAAAATTTTAGAATTTCTTTGCAAATTTCGCACCGAGTTTTACAAAATTTAATATCTAGGCATAATCAGAGTCTTAGAATTGAAATATGGAAAAAAAAATAGCATATCATTTAAAAAAAAAGTCCGATTTTGTGTCAAAATACCTATATTAGAACAATGCTATATGCAAATCTAATATGTATCCTAAGTCGCACTTTCGAGACATGAAAAACGCAATTTGAATTTCGTCAATCCGCCCAGTAGAACGGAAGATATAGACAGAACCGTCTGCAACCTTTTTTTGCGCAATGTACAACATAAGCATGGTTGTCCAGGCGAATTATAAATTAGCAAAGACCATTAATATTGTCAGATTTTATCTGAATATTCATTGATCCTTAATGAATAACGATCAGGGTGAAAAATTACTTATAATGACAAATATTGGCTGGGTTGGCTTTTAATCTGAAAATAAAATCTGAGCATTTGAGAAAATAAGGGAAGTAATCGTATACGAACTACAGGTTTGCGTGAACAATAATATGAATATTGTCAATCATATTTACATTTTCTAATGTTTCAGTAACTAATGTTACCGCCATGTATACGTGTAGAATTTCAGGAGAAAACGGAATCTGCCTTAATTTGAACGAATTGTAAATGAATGCTATAATCGAAGAATAACTGAAGCAGTCTTCTTTACACTTTTCTCTTGCTCTCTATCTTTTCATCTCTTTTTGCTAATTATAGAAGGGAAATATTGCAGCTTCTTGAGCTAACTTCAGTAAGTGTTTTTTGATCTCCTTTTCCCTTATTCTTTGTTTTCTAAGTCCCTACATTGATGACTTGTTTTAAGAGCCTTCTTTGTTTTTAGGACCTAATTAAATATTAGGAACCCTCTGCTAGTAAAGCTCTTATGATTGAACTAAGAAACAGATAATTTTTACTTTTTTGATTCGTTTATTTATGAAATGGACAGAAAAACTTATGCCATGTGCTCAATATTTAATTGATAATTAAAAATTACGTATGTCTTGAAAAAAAGAAGACATATTTTTTAAAATATGCTTAATAGAAATTCGAAGTAATGTCGTAAATTTGTGTGAATACTAGTTTCTGTTTCAGGGTATGTTTCATGATCTGTCTTTTATGAAAAATTTCTTTATTTTTATTTTTTAGAGGGAATGATTTGTTCTTTTTAGTATTGCAAATTTTAAACAAGAGATCAACTTGATTAAAAGGATGGTAAAACGAAAACGTACTTAAAAATGTTAAAGATAAATAGTACACGATTTTTTTTTCAAACTTTAGAAGAAAAAGTAAGAAACAGGGTCGGCTTCAAGCATAAATGAGATAGGTAAAGGCCTAAGACGTCGATTTTCAGAAGGCTTTATCTAAATTGTTCTCACAACCGACAACTAAATAAAGGTATATTTTGTTTTAAATTATTAATAACGCATATCTCTAACTGTACTATTAGCCTAGGGCGCGGTGGTTAAAAACGCCGGGCTTCGTAAAGGAAAAGGATTAGTGTGAAAATACCTTCATAACCAAACCATTAAGTTGCAGGATATTTAAACAAGAAAAAAACTGTTACCAGTATTCTGGGAACGAGATTATGAGGACGACTGATAACCTTTATAATGGCCATATATTTTAACACAAATAATTACTTCTTCTAGAGTAAAGTAAAATCATATTAATAAAGGCTTAAGTGCTCTCACTCTTAAAATAATTAGAAATATTTAATTAATTCAATTTCCATCTATTTAATATTTTCAACATAAATATCGAACATGCATAACCTTAAGAAACATCTATCTCACACACTTTTCTGACAATGAGAATGCATTATTTTGAAATCTCGCGTACGCAAGTAGTAAGTATACCTTAGTGTTAAGTGATGCTCCAATAAAATATAAGTATCACGAGTCCATAATTTTTGTTTTAAAGACAATACGTAGAAAAAGAACAAAAGTGCCCGTGCTGGTATGCAACATCATGTTCCATTGTCCTTTACCATTTAAACTTTGAAATTCTGTGTCGCTATTTATTTCAAATTCTCAAGTGAGCAAGATTTTATTATAAAGCACTCATCCGGGGAATATTTCAGTGGGCTTCAGTAAATTATAAGCGATTTGGAATGAATGTTATTGTGCACTTCTATTTAGCCATTGTTTCATTCTGTTGCGAAACAACACTTTCATGCCTTACTAATCACAATGCGTACTTCAGTCTTTAGAATTCTATATAGATTAGCGACCTACTACCAAAATTCAACCTCAAACTGAGCACAAAGAGCAGATTCTTCAGAAAAACATGCCGTACGAACGACCTTACAAATCTTCTTTCTTTACCAGGTCGCCATCTTTCATTATTATGATTTTGTTCGTCTGCTGAAACAGAAAAGAAACGAACTAAATAAGAGAATTAAACAATAGAAAGGGAAAGGTTTTGTACATTGTGCGAAGAATGTCCTACAAGTATTAAAAATGTTACTTTCTGATAACAATGGAGGAAAATCATAATTGTTGAGAGTTTTTTTCTTTTGAAAAATTTGAAGTCATTATATTTAGGAAGAGACTCAGAAAATTTTTAATTATTTATTTCCTCATCCAGTGTACTTGATACGGATATGATTTTATCTGTATTAATAATAACTTTTTTAAGGAGGCTTCATTAACAATTTAATTAATGCTTTTTGTCAATTTAATGCATGTCTTTGCAACCAAAAAAATTCGATTGGAATATTGGAATGTATATGCAAATACAATTTCAATAATAATTTTCTTTCATTCTTATGTCATTTGTTGTTTGATCCAAATTCGGTTGTCACGATGAAAATTTTTTAGCACTGAAGAGTGTTAAGAATTTCAACTGTTATTCTAATACATTACCTAAATGATGACATGGGATAAGAAGTTACTCGCCATGTGTAATAGCAAAATAAGAAAAAATATGATACCTTATATATAACATAATTAATTGACTTAATATAGCGAATGCTTTTTGTTTTCATTGTTTATATTTTAAAACCCTGTTGCTTAAATATGAATATGGATTGAATAAATCGCTCACTTGTTTTACTGAAATAAGCTTACAGAAATTTCAGCAAAATTTAGATTTTGTATTTGGAAATAATTTAGGAAGAGCACGAGAACGTTTCACATACATATAGCTATTTCAGAATGAATTCATTGATTAATTTAAGGCTGGTTTCTTCTTAAATACGTTACTACTTAATTAATTTGAACAAAATCTAACAAAGCTTTATAATGATACTACATAACTTCGTTAAAGACCAGCAGATCGTTGGAGCTAAAGGCGCGAAGTCTCAACTATATTCTCGTCGGAATTCGAACTATATAACTTCCATTATGTTAGATGGACAAAGATATGACTTATTTTTTCCTGTTATTTATTATAGCAACAGTAGCAATTAATTTTTCAATTAAATATAGCCAACGCAGTGATTTAAAATAATTTCGGTATATAAGAATGTTGCTCTAACTGAAAAAAATTGATTGTTATTTATCAAACTTCCACTTTTACTCTTTTTATAAAAAAATTTGCATATTTAACCAACACTGTTTTCTCCTTTTTACTTCCTTGTACGAAGTAGGAATGTAATTGTAATCGCAAAACATTTCGGGTACCATATATTAACTAAAATGAAATACAGGAAAATTGCGTATAATTTAATGTTCCGTATAAGAAAGTCATGTGGTGTACACATCAGATTTTTTATTCTTATATGTTGGTAAATTACTCATTTTTTGTTTTAAAAATGATTGAATTATGTTGTTCTTATCTTCCGATTAAGGTTTTTATGCCTTTAGTAAATCTGCAGGCAAGATTTGTAGAATTATCAACAATTTAAAAGTGTTTAAGTGCGGCTAAGTCTAATAATTTTTCATATGGCAGCCATATTTGTTGACATTTGAAACTTCAGAGAATAGTGGATTTGATGTCAATCTAGAGAAATTAAGCTTCGCGACAACAAAGATAACGCCTTCTTTTATTATTGCGAATTAAATCATGTTTAATCCATTCTGGAATTTTTTCGATAAAATAAGTGTTTAAGATTTACTTTGTAATTTTTAATATAGATATTTTGAGTTTTTATGTATTTTTGCCATGTCGCGAAGGGAGAACTGAATTAAATGAATGAGAAATACTGAATCGTCTGTGAAAAACTGCTTCTTTTATTGTTTGTTTACATCGTTTTAGATTTATTATAGTATTTGAATAGAACATGTGGCAACGATTAGATAATTTCTTCAATGATATACATAATTTTTGTGCATTCTTAGTTATAAAATGAATGAGATGTAAGGCTGTTAAGTGAACATAGTGCCAGTAAACAAATATAGTAAATTTTAAAGAGTGCATTTATTCTATTGTGGCTTATGCACTATCGACGAAGTAGATTTAATTCAATCCAATAATTTTAAATGAAATGCAAAATATTTAATATTACATACAAGGAAGTCTAGTGGTGTACACATCAGATTTTTGTATATTATTTCCCTGAATATAATGATAATGGATTTCACAAATCCTTCTAAAAGTTGACTTTTGAAGCTAAGATGCTTGCTGTTTGTTTCATTGATTAAGGCAAAACATGCAGGGCTGTCTACAAAACGGGAGGAAAGCTTTCGGAAAGGACTTTCTAAACAAAATTGCCATGTATTCATCTTGCACATATATGAAGAAAACCGTGAAAACCCCAGGATTTCGAATCCAGGTTGAACTGTCAATCTTAAGTGGTCTTATCCTACTTGGCTGATAGCGGACCAGAGCCATGGATAATAAACCTTATTTCATATTTTTTTTTTTTACCATAAAAATACCACTGACTGGGTATTCTAGAATTTTTTTTTGGAAGAAAATTCTCAGATCTGTTGCTGTGAGTATCTTACAGCAATTTTTCAATTTACTTATCTGACAACAACATCACATCAAGTTTATGAATTTCTTTAGGTACAAGAGTACAGGTTTGCTTCTTTCATTACACGGGTCTTGAGCACCGTAGAGGTCACAGTACTATTTTTGACCAGCTCTGTCCTCTTTGACAGAGATCCCCTGGAGCGGATCCAAGAATCTTCCAGCTCTCTCCCCTTATCACCAAGCCTCTCAAGAGGACTTTCGACTCGTTACTATTTTAACACCACAGGATTGAGATTGAATCCGGATCAAACGATACGGCAGCCAGCATCTTTGGCCACTATACCGATCACAGTTATGTAGAAAATAGTTACTGTTTAGAAACTTTTATATAATTTTTTTAAAAGATAAGCTACACTAAATTAAAAATACGTATTTGTTTAAAATTATATTTAATGCCTCCAAAAAAAAGTGAGTTCCTACAAATAATTCTGTTATTAACTTATACACCTCCACAAAAAGAACAATAATTTGAATCCATTTTATGCATTTTTACTATTTCTCCTGACGGTGTTGTTATGTGCAGCTTTTCTAATTAAAACTAATGTAATTTTAAACAAAATTATACCATGTAGAGTGCTATCTTAAGCCTTTATGTAATGTACACTTTGAGTTCATACATTAATTTAAGAAAATGCACCTACACTTTTTGTGAATCTTAATATATATATAGCAGAGAAACATAGCTCTATCAAATTTAAAGTTAAGGAAGCTTTAGATTCACATTAATTACACAGGAAATTCCATTTTGAGAAGAAAATATACATCTACATATTTCTACAAGTCACAGCAGATTCCTTCGGAATGCCCAGATTATTTTTTTTTCCTTGCAAAATCAAAATTTAAGAATAGTTTTTGCCTTGTTTTGAAATTCATGAATTTCAATCAAAAATACAATTTGTTCAACTTAATTTAAAAAAATGAAGCTCATTCTTTTTTTTTTTCGAAAAGCTCATGTTGTTTAGCGAAAATTTATAAAAATATTTTTTTTTAAATCTCTATTTATTTTTAAAATTTATTTCACTCAGTTAAAAATTTTATTTGACATAGCTTCAAGGTGACCAGGTTGCAAAAGCATACAGCAGACTTATTATATTAAATATAATTGAAAATTATGGTTCTTCCTAACAGTACTTCCCTAACTATACTTCGTAATAGCTTCCTTAACTTAAGTAGTAACTTAGTTACATAATCCTTCCCTAACTTAAGTGGATTAACTAACAGTTAAACTGTACTCTTCATCATCATTAGATATACTTCTCTCTCTATGTATAAATATAAAAAAAAATATTTCAGCTTAATAATTTCAGCTTCTATATCAGTTCTTTGATCTTTCTGTTTTTGTTCGTCTTTGTTTTCGTATCAAACAAAAGCTCGAAAGGTGTCGAATTTATGCTCCTCTTGAAAAGTCGAATCGATAATTTGTTGAACATAATTTACATGCTTATACCATTTCGTAGGGTCATCTATAGTCAACTTGGAAATGATCGATATGATAGTGGAATTCAATCGTTCTACTTGTCCATTGGCTCTTGGTAATCCTGCTGTGATTAAGGATAGATGAATATTTTCCTTAGTACAATTATCAGCAAATTCTTGAGAAGTAAACGCAGCTACAATATTGCAGGGATTTCCAAACAATGATTTTTGAATTTCAAGTTTAGCTGTTACTTCTTTACCGGAGGTGCTTTTAGTCGGATATAATCAAATAAACTTTGTAAACGAATCAATAACAGCAAAAATATATTTATAATTCTTGTTAAAACTTTTTAATGGTCCTAAATGGTCCACGTGATAAGTGTTGAGGGGAATATCTTCTTCAGGTAAAGGATATAATATTCCTTCCTTCTTTCCAGATTTTCGGTTGAGCGGTATACAAGCAATACAGTTTGCGATACATTTTTCAATTTTCTCTCTCAACTTAGGGATATAAAAATGTTGTTTCAAATGTTCTTCGATGCGTTTGGCAGCAAAATGACCTCATTCTTGCGAGTCTGTAATTTCTTCAATTTGCATAATCTCAGGTATTGCTAGTGCTTCAATTCCATTCACCATTTTGTAAAGCACGTCATTCCGTAAGCAATAATCTTCATAATTCTATTAATAAGTATCATGTCTGTGAATTTATTTCAGAGGTGGTTGTCTAGGGGCTCTCAAAAATTAATCCGATTTATGAAAACCTCGAAAATTTGACAGAAACATGAATAGTTGCTACAAACTATAAAGTGATTACATTCGAAGAAGAAAATAGATGAAATTATTTACAGATGAATACAAGTCAGCGTCTTTTAAATTCAAACATCTTCTAAGCGCATCTTCGTCTTAATGGCGGAATCGTCTGTGTTCTATCCCGCGAAAAAAAGTTCTTTTAGTCAGCTTGCCGCGTCATCCGATTATTATCGACGATACGATCCTACGAATCTAATCTATCTTTCAAATAATAAATTAATAACAGCCTTTTAACAACTTCCGTCTTCATTCTAAAAATAACAAAGCAATAATTTCTCCTAGCAATTCTGAAAAAAGATCCGTCATCTAAACTCTGTTCCGCACTTATCAATGAAATCTGAAACCAACATTTGGACATTAATCTATCATGTGACTTGAAACGTAATCCGGTATAAAAGGGTAATTACGTCGCAACTCCTTCCTCCCCATTCGGAGGGTTGCTTTCACCAGTGAAGGTTGCTTATTCCGCTGCTCTGTGCGTATTCGTAC
>KK118018.1:319123-360695 GCA_000611955.2 Stegodyphus mimosarum | reverse complement strand
CCAACCTAAAGCACTATACGGAAGGGAGGAATCCCTCTGTGATTATTATTATTAAATTATTATTATTATTATTATTATTATTATTTGCGTGTTCCAACCTAAGATACTACACGGAAGGGAGGAATGCCTTTGTGATTATTATTTTATTATTATTATTATTATTATTATTATTATTATTATTATTATCATCATCATCATTTGCGTGCTCCAACCTAAGGCACTATACGGAGGGGAGGAATGCCTTTGTGGAGGACTTTCCAATGGAAACTGGCTCGTATTAATGTGTTACAAATGGAAAAAAACCACGAAAACGCCCATGCACCCAGCCTGCTCGTGGGATTCGAGCCTCGGACCGGACTACCAGTATTAAGGGACTTTACCGCTCAGTGCTTGTGGTTCAAGTTAACATGTTGGAACACGATTTCATGTTGAATCTCTAGCATTGATCAGTTACCTCTGGAATGGCATTAGGTGTTCGGATAGTCTATATCAGATTGACATCAATGTTTGATTCTATTTTAGAAGGATCATTAGTGTCATAGTGAATAGTAGGAAGTGTCCACCTTACAGATATTGGTAATTTATATGTGTTATTGTGAAAGACCGAAATCCCGGAGAATGTCGACTTTCACCGGTGAATGTCAACATTCACATAGTCGCTTGGTGTATGTCCAAAATATTTTCCAAATACAATTATTTCTGACTTACACCAGTGAATGTCGAGTTCACCATGTACTAATGGTCAATGTTGAATATATGAGAATATTATGTTTTCTTCTCCGCAATTCAGTCGCGAAAAAACACACAAGTACTTAAAACACACAATACATTCAAAATGAGAAAGGAAAATAATAGAAGTTAAAAAACTTACTTAATCATACAGTACGTTCTAAATGAGAAAATAAAATAATAGTAATAAAAAACTTACTAAATTATGTGATTCAAATCTGATTCATTGCAACAACTTAAACTATTATGAGACTTTGAATTGCCCATAAGGCCCTTGCTTTTACAACTGCATTTATGGGAACGGCCAGTCGCCTCTCTTTTCGACCTACACCAGAACATATGTGTGATTGTCGACATACACCGGTGAGGGTCCGAATGTACAAGAATGTAATACAATATTCGATCTTTCACCGACGTATTTGGCGAATGTTGACATTCTTCAGTGAAAGTCGACATTCTCCAATTTCGGTCTTTCACGGTAACATCTGCATACAATGGATATAATGAGTTGCTGGTCAGTTCTAATTTCAATAACATCCATAAACATTTTATATATTTTTATGGTACTCGCTCTTCGTCACCATTGAAAGAAGGTTATGATACAGGAATAATGATTATGTTTGCTAGGTTATCTATTCTGTTGTGCAATGGATATTGAAACTTTCTGCAAGTACGGTGATTATAGTGATTTTCGATGTCTTTCATAAAACATTGATGCTAAAGCAGTGGAGGGATGATATATTGTTGAGTTATTATCAGAAAGAAGTTCTCCTTCAAGTGTTTCCGAAAAAATCATAATATTTATAATCGTAATAATTTCATACAATGCTTACCACGTTACTGCGTAAAGTTGCATTTATTAAAATCTCGGGAAAACAGCGCCTATTATTCTTTAATTTGTTTTTTGTATCCCATTGATACATCTTTTTGGATAAGATAACCCGATTCTTTGTTATTCTTCGATACCCCATGCTTCAAACTCTCCAATAAATATGTAATTTGATTGACAACGCTTTACAAGACACCGAATGGCAAGAACCCTTCAACAAATTCCGAATTGCTTCTATGAAGCTGATAATCCTGGAAAATTATATTTTTATTCATGGAACAATTAAAAGCCTGAGTGTTTGTGCTAGGAAGTTTCATTGCATACTTTGCTTCAATTCAATGACGAAAACAAAAAAACGCTTCCAAAAAAGCATATTCTATGTTACTTGGCTGTGATTAGTGGGAGACATTAGTATTTTCTGTTTTAAGTCTGTTGAATGTCCTGTTATTCAATAGACATGCACCTCAACATTGACATTTAAAGGCAGAGTCAAGAAACATATCATGCATACCCAATAATAACTACAGCTCTGGTAATGAGGTTTATTGGTCAAGCTTCTAATTTAACACAATGATTGGCTACCTGTTTTCCTTGAAAAGTAGGAAACGTAATCTTTGAATGTTGTCATGTAAAGAGATCTGTCCAAGAAAACAACACAGAATATTTATGCTTGTAGTTTAGAACAGGGGAAAAATTTTTTGTTTTTAGCTTTTATTCCATTTATATAGGTTGTGTATTACATATTCTCCAATGAAGCATGTTATCGGTTATTTCAAGTGACTTCAAAAAGGCAGTATATGTCTAGAAATCATTCCATAAATCCCAACTTTTACAATTTAGTTTTTAAACCCGTCAATGGAAATACTGTTTGCGCGCTGTCTCGAAATGCTTGCTTTTCACTTTATCAACTCATTTCCCTAATACACGATGCTTCCATAAAGAGGGCATATTTCGTCCTTTGCTGACGGAGATTATACAAAGCATTAAATATTTAAAGTGAGTTCGTCGTTAAGAGGCGAAGCTCAATTAAAAGGAAATTTATATTCCTCTGGGCGGGCAAGCGCGTGATCGCCAAAAAAGATCGGGTCACGCATCGCGCCAGGGAGTCCTTCGATTTACGGCTCGCTCGACGAGTTTCTGATATCTGGTAATTTATTGCACGCATGGGTCTTCCGGGTATACAAGTCGTGTCTCCAAAGTTTGCATCACGGGTCACCCGCTGCCATTCGCTGGTAGACAAACTTGCTTCAAAAGTATCTGTGCAGCAACTTCTATGTTATTATTATTTGTTTCCTTTGACTTGGGCTATTATGTGCTCCAGTCAAGTTCGCAATTTATTTAAAGTTGGCAACACGCGAGGAAATCTGGGT
Organism: Stegodyphus mimosarum; assembly: GCA_000611955.2. Taxonomy (NCBI): domain Eukaryota; kingdom Metazoa; phylum Arthropoda; class Arachnida; order Araneae; family Eresidae; genus Stegodyphus; species Stegodyphus mimosarum. Next base: position 357,767 of record KK118018.1, on the reverse strand, counting down.
GATAAATCTGTAGTCTCGCGTTGACAGTGCAAGTTAGGAGAATAACTCCACCGTTAAAAAATATGCTGCTGTAGTGCAATAGCGAGTTCTAACTCAGAAAGCAACTCATTATCAATTTCTTGCGCAGCAAAATTTAAATATTGAAGTTGTTTAAGAATAAGCATATAACTACGTATAAGGTAAGATATAATATTAAAGTTGGAAGTTTTGGTGGGCACTAAAAATGCTCAGACTTAAATTAACGTAACACTGCAGGTTATATGTCGATTCAGTATACTTAATTTCATATATGCGCGATTTGCGGGATTTTAAAAACAATTTTTGATAGATACAGAAATATATAGATTATAAATTATGAAACGCAGACCGAACGAGAAGGGGTGATGATATGGAGAAATACAGTAGCCTAAATTCATAACAGATTAGCCATGAAGAATTCTGATGAAAAAACAACTTTTTAATCTTCTTGATATAAAACACTACGTAGAAACTATATAAAATTTTATCATTTCCTTTTCATTAAACATACGAGAGTGAAAAAAGAATTTTGATTCATAGAATGTAATATTCTTGTATAGTTCTCAGCTGTGCCCGAATAATAATAAACAAGACCACTGAACACTGATAGAACATCTGAAGTTAAATTTCCGAAGACCGACCTGTTGGCTAAATGTAACATGAAAATAACAACGATTCTAAGGCCGTTGAATATTTTGCTATTGTAAAATCAGGCTTGAGTGATAAAGACTAATATTGAAACCGCTAGTTAAATATAACAGATTTTGCGTAAAATCTTTACAAAAATACGCTATTAATTCAACAGAAATTTTATATAATTTGAGTTGAAGAAAAAGTAGACAATGAATTAATAGTAGTAAACATGAATTAAAAGTAGACAGGGTAATAACTAGAAATTGAAAGCATATTTTCACTAAATTCGATGAAGATATTTCATAACAGAGTATTATCTAAAACAGGTTTAACGATATTGTTAAACGGTCAGATAATGCATTAACCCAGATGTTTAAATGCAAGAGTACCTAACCCATTATTTATATAAATATATTAAGGAGGGTAAAATACGCGGCATTATATGTAGTCCTAAAATATAAAACTGATAAATCTTTTGGATTGAATTTCAAGTTTTTAATTTTTTAAGATGATCATTTTTGGCAAAAATGCAAAAAAAGGGGGGAGAGGGCAACTTTTACTTCGGTAAAAGATAGTAAAGTCTGTATCATTTAACATTTTAACATTAATAGCTGTATTAAAGCCATGTCTCGTAAATGACGAATTATTAATAAAGGTAGTTCAGAAAAACGAATATGACATCTCTGTCTTATCAAGAGACTAATGAACACATAAGATGAATTCGCCATTCACTGTTACGAGCAAATTTTTCATTCTCAAATGATTGAAGAAAAACATTATAATTTTCAATGAAACCCACAAATGACGAATTAATAATAAAGCTGGTTAGCTCAAAACAACGAATGTGACATCTCTGTCTTATCAAGCTGCTCATGAATACTGGAGATGAATGCGTAATTGACAGTTACAAGCACGTTTTATTATATTTTAGCAGAAAAACATTATATTTTTAAATAAAAGTCTTCAGTTTCACCATTCGCTTTCCTTCATTCCAAATTTCTATATAATGTACACAATGTTCTTTATTCGAATATTTAAAAAAATAATAAAAGCTATTAATACACTAATATTTCCCTATCTGTTTTATATTACATAGAACAGCATCATTTAAGTAATGCGCATGCAATATATGAGATAATTATGCAAATATTTAAGGAAGATAGATTTAGTATCAACTCTTATTCATTACCTTTTTCTGAATTATGGGACCTTTGTCTGAATTATACATGCCTTTCCCCATGCAGAGATAAAGTGCAGTCCTTCTTTAAACTGTGTTAGGACAAAACTTTCCAGAATTCTATAACATCAAAGTACGAATAAAATTATCGCGTAAATGGATATAGCATTTCGCTGTTACGTAGCAGACGTTTTGTACTGCACTCTATACTTTTGATATATCAGAAAATTAGTCATTCCTTTTCTATTCTTTATTTCAGCTTATTTAAAATTTTACATTCCCCTATCTTTCTGTGAAAAGTATTTTTAAATGCAAAATGTCATTTGAAATATTTTCGTGTAACCTTTTCATATTATTCAGTTTTTGCCCATTATTAAACTCAGAGATTTCTTTACTAAATGCTCATGCAATTAATTTTCGAACGTAATAGCAAATTTTCTAAACTAATTTTCTAGAGTAATTTGAATTTTGGTAAGATTAATGCCTCTCGTAAGGATTGCGCGAACCTCGTTGAAAATGAGAGCCAGGAAATTTGAATTAGAAAATATGCAACGTTAATATTCCATCTAATTTTTAAATTTCTCAAATATCTCCCATTCTTTGGATATCTTTTTGTCAAGAAATCTAGTGATATTTTTATAACTTAAAAGAATTTATCAAAACCTTCGTGAGCAAAAATTGCATTATGAGTAACAATTTTTATAATATTTATTTGATCAGAGAGTTACCAATTTTGTTATCGAAAGGTAAGCAGATCTTCACCAAAGGATCGGTTACATAAAGTGAGCTTACTTATCCTTATCATAAGAACAAAACCCTTTCACATTTTCTGTTGAGACAGTGGATAAGGGATTTCGAGATCAATCAGGTATGAAACAAATAACTGTAAAGAAGATGACTTGCTAACCCAGCATTCTTGGAAAATGCTTCTCGGTCCATTCTTTTTTTGTGGACAAGCACTCCCGCCGTTTACTTTAGAAAGCGACTCTCTCTGTTACTTTGGAGAAAAGGAAGATATCTCCCCTCCATTTGGAAATTGTGTTGGCTTCTTTACGGGATTACCATCCTTGCCATGGTCGTAACTCCCCTTTGTGGTGATTCCTGGAAGAACGGGAATCGACAGATATGGGTCTTGCTGAAGAATCATGTTCCGTGTCTGCTCCGAATCCCTGATCGATGCATTTATGGTGACACACGTTGACATGTTTGTAGGAGCCAGATAGTTTGCTTTCCTGCGGAGTGATTCAGAATCTATGGCCCGTTGACAAGAATGCAGATCATAAACAATAAGGAAATCGACTGTGCATAGAATTTATATTTAACTTCGACAAATCGTGATCACGACTTCCATTTGGTATTAATATTTATTTTCATAAAGCGAAATATATTTTAATTATCCTAGCAAACAGAAAGCATTTATTTTGGGTACTATTCAATATGTATCGCATTTAAATCTGCATCAGAACAGTGGCTTAGAGATGAAATTTGCATTAACATGCAATTGCTTTACAGATCTTGTTTATAAGTGCCGTAATACTACCATAGTGTAAATAAACCACTTTTTGTGACTTCATTATCTCATCAGATGTTACGTTAAATTACAATAAAAGAGTTGTATTTATACAATAATTTCAGCTACTTGATCATGCTTATTATTGGTACTAATCATTAGTCCGTAACATGGATGAGAATCTCTTCATTTCAAAATTTCAAATGATGCAGAATTTAGCTTTAAATTATCGTTGATTTTGTAGAGAGGCTGTACATTTCAAGGAAGACTGAATACGAAAATACACAAATTTTTCCTTATAATTAATCGGAGGATGAATTTTACTTACTTTTTAATGATTTAATAACTCGCAATAAATTCGAAATAAAAAATATACTCTTTTTTGAACAAATGCTGCTTTATTTGTTTATCATTTTTTTATCCACAAAAAAATTCATGTAAGTATTCATTGTTTAGTTTTTGACCGCACTTCGCATTGCTTCCTTATTTATTTCTGCAGCAATGAAATAAAAAAGTAATTACAAATAATCACTTAGAAATGCTGTGAAATTTGCGAAAATATTGTTATAATATTTACACATTTATACATGCCCGATATTAGAATATTTTGCTATTTTATTGAAAGATTTATGAAAGTATCGGAAATAAATATTTTAATCAACTTTTAGTTTATGAGTTTCAAGCATGAAATGTGTGTCTCATATAAAGATGCTAAATTCTTTTACACTAAGAAATATTTATTTGTGCTTACGTATTCGTCGAAACAAAAGAAAGTTATAACAATTTCAAATTTTACAGTAGACGTCGCTGAAATACAGTTTAGCGGATAATAACAAAAATATTGCACATATCAATTTTATTGAAAATAATACCACCTGTTGTTATCTATAATTAGTTTTTACTATTTATGTCATTGGACTTAATACACCTTCACCATTTACTTAAATCTTTAGTATTTGAGCAAGCTTTAAAAAATATAAAACACATAAGCCAGTGATTCTAAGGCAGTACTGTGCATATTATTTGAAGGTATATTTCACTAGTTAGGGGTACAATATGAAAGCTCAGAACTCTCTTCAGTTCCGTTGTAAACGTTTAATTTTCTATTACACTGCTTAACGTTTGAATGAAGAAGCAGGACGTTATGGTTCTTTTAATTCTAAGTTAATATCTCGCCACTGTCCTTCCTGTTTTGAGAATTAAGTTCATTCTTACCTGATATTACATATGTGAATATTTAGACCATTTGGTAATTTGATTACATCACATTTTTTATCGCACGTGCAGCTTATGAATGCGGAAATTAGTGTATAAACCTGAAGACTTTTATTTTATTCTCCTTGGGATACTGTAATCATAGTTTATCGATCTTATAAAAGGTATAACTATAGTTTATCCTTCTTATAAAAGGTTTACTCTTGTTATATATAAGTTTCCAGAGAGTACGCAAAGCAAAACAGTTTACGAACGTCTGTTATAGGCCAGCAGCGGCCGCGTTGTGAAAACCACGGAACACCGAACTGGTAATTCGGTCAGCGGTTCGGTGCCAGGAAGTGGACTAGCTTTATGAGCGTTTTCGTGGTTTTCCTCATATGTAACGTGGATACAAGCCAGTTTACCTTAACACTTCCTCCCAGGGGAATTAATAGTGAAGCACGTATTTAATAAATTAAAAAAAAAACTCTTATATTTGATGGTCAGCTAGTTGTCAGTACAGAATTTTATTATAACAAAATTGCCGTTGGTACTTTCTTTTTTACACTCACATTCCGTAGCCGAAGTACACATTCTTAAAGATAGTAGAAACAACCTTTTCGTAATAATATGAACATTATAAAGATAATAAAATTATGAAGCTTTAAAAATGATAATAATTTACGAGCATTTTTAAAATCATCGTAAAGAAGGCACGATATATTGACATGCATATATTACGAATAATCCTGTTGCCACCAAAAACGTAAAAACTATGCCAGATGCTATTTAGCATTTCATTTTGGAGCAGAAGACGTGAAAAATATGCAGTGCCTACATTGGGACTCAAATTCTGGTCCTCAGATTGCTAGGCGGACGTGATTTCCAATCACACCTCGAAGGCTCGCTATAAGGAGGGAGGAAAGACATACAATACTTATCAATAATTGACCCTCTTTTGCTCAATGACTTACATTATTAGATTAATAAATGACTTACTGTTTTTATCTGGATAATAAATTAAAGGTTTGTGTTTTATGGATTGGTAAATGATTCCTGTTTTGTTAATAAAGTGAGAAAAAAGTCGGTTCACTTCATGTGTTATTAAGACAAAAAGAATATGCGAATTAAATTAATTTTATTTTGATTAAGAAATATTATATTCTCAAGTTGAAATGGTAGTAAAGTCCAAACATGTTAATAGAAGTATAGCGGTAGACACAGAATATCCTTTGTTCCTGCCAAAAAATTGCTCTTCGTAAGTGTGGACAACTACCAATCAGAATTTATCCTTCAGATGAAATAACAGCGTAACTCAGAACAGCAACTTCGATTGCTTCTGGCCTCGGTGATGTCTTGGGAAACGCCGTGGGGCTCCCTGAAGAGACATCTTCATTTACTGGGCTTGTAGATACCATCCACTGGGTCCAAAATGTTTGGTGTTCACTTTTATCTATCATCATGAAGTATTAACCAATGTCTGTGTTACATGTAGCTTTTTTAAGTGCAGGAAGTTGAAGTAGCTTAAAGAAAAGGCTCAAAGGAAAGTGCATTTTCTAAAGTAAAAGTGATTAATTCTGACAAAAGCATGGTATCGCACTTAATAAAATTTCAGTATTGGTTAGATCGTTGATATCATTCTTAAGCTGTCTTAAACGAGTTCCTTCAGCTTTAATACTTTAAAACATTATGATAAACAAACGTCTAGATTTTTCGTTACAGAAGAAAACATTCTTTTGTTCGTATCACTAGATTTTTGTATTTGTTCCAGTTAAGAAATAAATGTGGTATTTGTAGAAATGTTTCAAAAATTTGTAACCTATGTTTCTAAAGCTTGCCGTACACATTCGATATAATGAAACAAAACGAAAAAAGGTATAATTAATTTGCATTTGGAATCATAAAATATAATAACTAAAAAATGCCATGAAAGGACGAAATAAAAATAATTAGAAAAATGAGAAATAATTCTGAAAAGAATCAGACTATATTCTGAAAATTTCCGATTGCAGCCGAAAAGCTTACCATTAAAATTTCGAAAGTTTGAAAAGTAATTAAGAATTAAAAAATATAAAACTGAAAAGTTTTAAAGATTTGAGATCATTTTTTCTTCCGTTAATTTATAATTTAAAACCTAATACAATTTTTTTTTATTTTAAGTCAAGCCATTACGATTAGCACACTAGTTTAAAAATTACCTTCCCAAAAATTCAAGGTAAGAAATATAAAATCGTATTTTTATAAACAAGCTGTTAAAAAACAACAGTGTCAGACTATGTAGAAAAACATCTTGGTATAATATTATTTCATCATAAAGTATTACTAGTATGTACAAAAGCTTGCCATTATTTCATAGGAAAAACAATTAATTATTCAAGATGTTTTTTGCGCATTTATTTTGTTATATCACTTGCACGCGATACGTTGCAATAAATATTTTCCTCAACGATGCTTTCACACGAAATCTACGAACTGAAAGCAGTAAAAACCTCAGAAGAGATTTTCCTCGACGCGTGTAATAGGAATTAATGACTTAACGAATGACATATGTTATACGAAAAGACGGTAAAACTGCTGAAGACAGTAAGTAGTGCCACCTGGATTCAAATCTGGGTGAACGACTTGGTTGCCTGAAAATGTTCGTGCCGTTTTCGCATCCCTACCCTTAGGCAGATAGCCTTTATGTGCTTTCCCGTAATTTTTATATCTAATGTGCGATAAACACATGAAACATATTACTGTAATCCTCTGAGTTACATAAGGAAAGAGTTGCTCAAGGCTTTAAGTAAGTCGCATTTTTAAATTAGATAAATTTAAGTAAATAAACTACATTATTTATTATTACTAGACGCATTGATACAGATATTGTATATTATTTATTCAGTATCCTTTTATATATGAAACATCACGCTTCAGTGTTTGCTCGGACATAAACTAAAATAGTGTAATATATATGAGGAAGGATATAAAAATATACAGAAAAAACACTTTCAAATAAAAGGAAGTGTCTTTTGAAACTAATCTGGCTCTACAGTAGAACAGTTTGCGTTAGAGGCGGATGGTTGTAAACAAAAATGAAATTATCTAGCAAGTTCTATCTTCTTCGCAACTTGCTTTGAGGGCTGTGAACAGTCAGAGGCGCTTGAATTGTTGTCATGACGATGTTACGATCCGCATCTCAAAATGGTGTCTAGTCCCCTTAAAATAAAATGTTTTGATCCCAAAACCATAAATTTCTTCCGAAGGCCAAGAGTAAATTGTATTTTCTTCATTATAATTTCCAAGCAATCTTCTCACTTTGCATCCTGACTTACCTTGATTGTCTGGACACATTTAAATTTTTGAACACACACACACACACACACACACACACATATATATATATATATATATAAGTATACGTGTATACGTGTGTGTGTCGCTTGGTCGCTTTGTAGGCTAGATTAGACTATAAGGTCTACTGCTTTTTTGTAAATAATGGCATACCCAGCTAGCAGTGAAAGGTATGTGGTTTCAGTACCGGCGAAGACATAAGCGATTTTTCAGGTTTCTCCACGGCGTGCGAGCAGGTATAAATCTGGCAGATTATAATTCCCCCGCCTGTATTCAGTTGACTGGGTCTCGTACCTCTTCGCAATCGTTCTTTATGTCATTCTTTAAGCGAAGAATTTAAGGAATTGTTTCGTTTTCATATGTTGTCTTAGAGTAAGTAGTAGCACGTGGAATTAATAATAAAATTTCAATGGTTCGAATCCTGGTAAGAACATAGTTGAATTTTCATGTTTCTTCCTCTGAAAGGTAACCCGATTTCTCTGCAAGGGAGTAATTAGTAGATTTTAAATGTAATTGTTTTATAAATATTTTATTGAAAATATTTATTAGAAATAATGTAATTTTTTTGTGCATAATGCAACCCTAACTGAAATTAGAAATAATAAAGAGGTTACATGTTTGTTATTCAATTAATGGATAATTAATCTTCTACTTTTTCTAAAATTTTGCTAATTTTTCATTGCAAGTTGAACCGCTTAATAGCCATGCCTCTGAAAATAGGTATTTAACATACCTTTCTGCTAGATATTCCCTCGAAAGCAAAAACGATATTTTAATCTTCATATTACGTAGAAACGAGATATTTTGTTTTCAATGAACCTTGCGCAATGCGTGAGGGATATTAATAATGTACTTATGCATAATTGTAACATCTGTCATCTGAATTGTCACCTTTCCAAAAATTAATCCTGTCTGTTAAAAGATCCAAGAAGCAACATTAATGAAGCAATCTGAATTGTTGAAAAGGATTCGTAATTTTTGAAAAGGCAAGAATCTCTTAGGGATAGCTCTGGCAATTTTTGTAAATGATACAACGTTCCCAGACTCTGTGGTTCATTGTAAACCACCTGCCATGTTTCTGTGTGTTCTGAATGGTACAACATCAAAATTGTGACCATGCATTTTTATGCTCCCAACTTGTATCCCAGATAATAAAGAATTCAAATACTTGTTGAAAATTATTAAAAAGAAATTTGTTATTTTGATGATTATTTCACTGCACATGTAAATATCGTACAGAATGTAAACAAATATTGATAATATAATTCTTTTTCCTGTCTTTTGACTCACAATTTATACCAGAGTTTTTTTAAAAATAATATGTCGCTAAATCTATATCTCTCTTAATACCTATAATTCTTAATTTGTTTCTAATATTGATACAACGTCTGAATAATATCCTCACAAGACAAGAGACCGCATTCACGTGCCTTACTCCCATTAATGAATCCAGTGTCATACTTTTCAATGTGCTTCGCATTAATGCATCTTGTGACATTCTTAGAATCCATTAATCGTCGCTCTCAATGGATAAAATTAGCTACTATTTTAGATTTTTGTTGCAGTTCTGAATGCATTACAAGGTGCTCAAAAGCCACGATAGTCACTCACTACATTATTAGACGATTAATGAATTATATCTTCGTTGCAATATGTTTGAAATTTCATTTCAAACCTGCGTATAAGAAAAATTTAGTTCTATTTTAAGAAGCAAATTAATCTTAGCTTTTGTGCATACAGAAGCTTGGCAGCTATTTAAGATAGTAGAAAATCTTATCGCCTGCAGGATTCAATAGAAATATATATTTACGTTTCAGATTACAAATTACTTTATGTCTTTATAACTTCCTTATTAGAAAGAGAGGCTACCAGTGGAGAAACGTGTTTTCGCATCACTCATCTATAACCAATGTATGTTTGCGATTTTGACATGTTCTACATTTAAGATGCATTTTTGCGTTAAATGCAAAGAATTATTTCCGTAATTAAAATCAAAATACTAGAAAATTTCGGTAATATCTTTCTGATGCACCAAGAGCACAGAAGAGGAAGGCACTATTGTTTAATATTTAATGTTTTTTAAACAATGCAACTGTTCCAATAAAATGAACAATGGTAGTAATCGTAAGATTTAAAATGAGCACTTTTAATGACGTATTGATCTTCGTTCTTTGTCCATATCATCATTGACAAAAGTGACATCTCACGGGGTAGGTTATTTAGATTATAGCAAACAAAACACACTAGAATTATATGCTTCAGAATGGAAATAGCTTCGAGGAGAACGTTTTAAAGGAAATTGGCTCATATTCAAGTTACACATGAGGAAAACCGCAAAACCTCCCAAGCAGCTTGCCTGTTCTTGGAAATTTGAAACCTGAGTCTATTAAAGAGTTTACCGATCTTACGCTCGGCCCCTGGTGAGCTCGAACAAGGTATGGATTTTTGTAAAAGTATAGTGTCTGTGCAGGCATGGGAGCACTCTAAATATGCAACGAGTCGAAAGTCCTCTCGAGAGGCTGTGGTAGAGGAAGAGTAGTAGAACACCCTCGGAACCATTCTCCGTCAAAATTGGGGGTGGAACTGGGCAAAGTCTTTCTGTTACCTGTGTAGTGCCCAAGGCTCGTGCCAATGACGGGAGCGTTTAATGGTAACGGAGTTCTCCAAAGTTATCTGCTCGTAATTTTGATTAAATTATTTGCTCATAATTTTAAGACCGTTGATTTATTTTCTTAATATTTTTTTTCATTTTAATTTAAACAAAGCTTTTTTAATATCTTTAAAAATATAAGGAAGATTTGTTTCACGATGTTCGTTATTTCAGGTCATCAATATTTGCAATGTTTTGCTGCAGAACTTTCATTTAATTTAACTCATACTTTTGTCAGATATATCTGTACGCACTTCTTTTATACATCTGCGAATAAAACAAATTTTCAGTTTTCGCATTATGTGATGGGTGCTTACAGCTAATAAGCAGTTATTTGCATGAATATTTCGTGGTTTTTCTCATGTATACTGCGGAAAAAATTGGATAAAAAGTCGGAAAATTAGATAGAAAGTCAAATAGGTATAATTAAATGGGACAGTTCTATATCTCCCGCTCTACTGGGCCTACTGGGGCGTTTTTCATGTCTCGAAAGCGCGGCTTAGGATATATATTAGATTTATATATAGTAATATTCTAACATAGGTATTTTGACACAAAATCGGACTTTCTGAAATGACATGCCAATGTTTTTCCATATTGCGATTCTACGAATCAAATTATGCCAAACTGGAAAGTTTCGTAAAAATCCCACAAGTAGATTTTAAAAAATCAACTCTCAAAATTTTAGCTCTTCCATGTTAATTGAATTTGGTATATATTTATTCATATCTTTTTTTATTAAACTTATTTGATTCTTCCTTTCAAATTAAAATTCGCTCACTTTTTATGATTTATTTTCAAAATTTGTATTTTTAAATAATTTTTATAAATTTATCTAAAAACATTTCGAATTATAATTTATAAAATTTCTAACATCAATTTAAAGTAGGTGTATTTAAGGCATACATGCAAAAAAATTTATTCTAAACTTCTTAAAATATATGCAGATTTACATATTGGCGCATTTTGAAATTTGAACGCCAAATGTGGCTTACCCAATATGTTAAAATTATTTGAAAGTATGAATGCTGATTTTTTTCTGCTCGTGTACAATGGAAAAAAAAAGGAAAATAGGTTACTATAAATTAAGAATTTGGCCAAGATAATTATTTTTGGCCCAAACTGAAAAAAAAATGCGCTCTGCTGCATTATACGTCATTTCTTTAACTGCACTTTCTTTGCATTGTGACGCTGGTAGCCCAGTCATTGCTCAGAACTAACTAATGACATTCCCTCTTAGGACGGAAGTGAATACGTATTCCCTTTTCTCCCCTGCTGTTGCCTAACACACTTTTATTGCTTTGCCACATACTTCAATATCTAAAATGTAAACTGAGTATATTGACATTGTGGAACGTGTTTAGCAACCTTAGTGTTGTACCAGTTTTAACCAGAAGAATATTTCTAAATAATTGTTCCTGTAAAAATTAAAAATGATGTTTTAGTGAGTAAGCCAGGTGTTTTTTTTTTCACCAGTCTTAAGAAACAGTCTACTCAGTTTGACTCAAACGTAATTTGGGTTTCATCTTTTCCTCGAAAACCACATTATCATAGGAATCATGACATATACGTGTATATATATATATATATGTTTACCAACTCATTATGTATCTCTGTATAGGCATGATAATCCCAAAATCTCTCAGCAGTAAATTTTGAGTGCATTACGCTAATAACTTTCGTGCGTAAGTGATTGAACTTACTCGGATAATGATTTCACTTCTTTCTGCGTGTTATTAAAATTCCATTTGAAGGACTCCATTTGCAGTAAAAAGACGTTTTATTAAAGGTCTTAGTAATTAAGAATACCCTGAAAATCATGCAAATAACGTTGCTAAACTGGAAACGCAAAGTAGATGTTAGCTGAGAAAAAAAAGAAAAAAAAAGGAGAAATTATTATCATACCTGTTAATTTTAGGTTAAGATATTACACTGTCAACAAAGTTTGCTGAAGGGATACATGTTAATGAATAGAAATATTGATGGTAAATAGAGTTAACGGTTTGGAGAATGAATTGGGTAAGAGTTAGTTATATTTCATACCCTTTTCCAGTTTAATTCTTCTTCTGAAACACAGTATCTCTGGTATTTTAATATTCTACTGTTTATTTGAAGCCTGCTGCTTTCAGTGTCGCAAACAAAGGCTTCACATGAATAATGCATTTTTTATAAAAGCAGTCAGTATTATCCGAAACATGGGCTCGGGTATTATATAAGGCTGAAAGCGAAGCTATATGTTTTGAAAACAATTTACATGCAGCAGTTTTTCATGTCATATGAAAGAAAAAATAATAATTTACTCAGGCCTTTCACTGTGGTATGTTTCGAATTCAATACACTGTTTACGCTTCCATTCTTTGTGTCTTTTACACTTGCCGAAAATTCCATAACATTCGGAGCTCAAAAGGATTTTGTTTTATTGCAAAAATATCGAATATATATGAGGAAGGAAACAGGAAGGAAAATTCTGCGGATTTTCTTTCGTTTAAGCTGACGAATGAAGGCTTTTTCTTCATGATTTCCAATTCTTTGTGGCTCTGAATGCTACGGAAAACGAATGTCAACGCCAAAACCTGCTAGGCAATACAATGGGTAAAAATATTGCTGTGGAGCATTCATAGAAATTCATCGGATTGTTAAGTCCATCAAACGAGTTTCTTTAAGAATTGTGTAACTACTTTTTATCTAAATAATGGTATATAATATGGAATAGTTTAGGAATTTCGCATTTCTTCTCGCAAATAACGTAAATCGTCAGTGTAAAATATATTTTTCAGCGCCACAATTATATATTTTCTGTGTGAAAGAACAAAATAAAATGTCACGATGCAAATTCTTGCTGACGAAGCTACAAGAATGAAACTTAGTTAAAAGAGATTTAAGCTGATAATTAGGTTTTCTTTACTAATTTTATGTAAAAGTAAAATTCTTATTTATTTATGAAATATGTTAACTGTTATTTCATTTTCAAAAATGTTACATCTTCATGTTGCCAATTTTCAGCGCCAAACCTATTTTCAAACTCATGCGATTTGTAATATTTCAATTCAAAATAAGAAGAAAAGAAGAAATAAGAAGAATTAGAAAAAAAGGAGAAGTAATTTAGATGCTGAATGCTTCAAAATTCCAAGAATATACAACATTTTGATAAAGAGAATTAGACTGCATTTTGTAAAATTGCACAGAGCAATTCGGGTAATGCAGTTCGAAGGTTTGGTTCCCCTACTTATTTTTCCTAAATATTCTGAGAGAAAAATCGATGAGTACAGCAATTTATCCAAGACATTAGGCATTTGCAGCCGGCGGTGAATGAGTATAGCAGTGGCGTCACTATTTGCTCAGGATCTTCAATGAAATATGAAATTTCATTTTTACGAATAAAAAATCTAACGAATTTTAGTGGAATATAAAATCTTCAGCTTAAAACGTCGACATCACCGGTCAGAATCGAATACTGAAATCTTAACTTACTAACTTAAATTTGTCGAAACAAAAGTGTGCTCATCATACAAGGACAAACAGAGAATGTATTTTCTAACTTTTGCAATTTGCTACAGACACTGCTCTTGCAAACTCATGCGATTCGTAACATTTCAACAGCTATCCGGGATCCAAAACTGAAGCCAACTGCCCAAATGTCCGAAAGTTATTTTCCGATATCTATCTTACCTAAGTCTGTATATATATATAAAGAAGAAAGTCTGTTGTTTATCCTCTAATAACTCAGTACTTACTACAGCTATTATCACCAAATTTTCTACAATTCTTTTCTGGGTCCTGGAAAAGTTCGACGTCCAATTTTCGTCCTCATTTTTGCGAGTGGTAACAGTCCCGCAAGCTGAAGATGAAAATCTGCTTCATTTCGAAAGTTGTTTCCACTGCTCGCTTTCAAATCCTAGAGTTCGTTAATAAAAAATTTCTAAGTTTTACAATAATATAAAAATAGCATTCCCAAAAGCTAAATACATTATTCCCGATTCTAAAAATTCTTGGGAAGCCATTTCGACTATTGCCGTCTTCGTATGACTGTAATCAGCCGAAATATTGATTAAAAACTCTGAAAGCGCTGATTTTCGAGCTCATTTTTCCGAATGGCAACAATGTTGGAGATAAAAATGCTTTATTTCGAGAAGTGTTGCTACTGCTTGCTTTTAAATCGTAGAGTTTGTTAATAAAAAATTTGTACGTTTTACAAACACGATACATATAAAGGAGAATGTCTGTTTCTCTGTTTGTTAATTTGTTCCCTTTATTGATTTCTGATCAATTATCATCAATTTTTTGCCACTTTGATCAACTAAAGTTGAATATATGTGAAATATTGGATGGAATTTGAGCTTTTGCGACCACTGTTTTAGAATAACGAAAATCATTAGAAACTGCATGACATTGTTGCTGATATAATGAGAGAGAATTAGCTTACATTTCAATCGAAATTTTTTATGTCGGTTTCATATCTCATCACACTGAAAAATGTATGACTATGAATTGCATTTTTTGCATCGTTATTAGAGAAGGATTACAGCGGTATCGTTCTCTCAGTACAAATGCATTATTCTCAATCTAACATTATTGCCATCAGATATTTCTAATAGTTTAATAATAAGACAAAGCAGACGTAGGATATCTGCCGAACAGACGTTAAAGGTTAAAGCAATGAAATAAGATGATTGTTTCAGTTCAAACGTGATAGCCAATTCCCATTATTAATTACGATAAACGAAAACTTTTCGTTCATAAGTAAAAATAAAATTAGTATGAAATAGCTTTTAGTTGTTTCTATTGAACGACTGTTTCAGTTCGTCGATGTGAGTGTATTTAGGATATTAAATAATTTATAATTTTTACACATTTAGTTGAAATTCTTAAAAAAATAATCACATCTGTAACAACTGAAATATGAATACACCGTTATAAGTGCCTTTAATAACTAACTAGTTTTATTTAGTTATCGAGAAGAACAAGTCATTTGTTCTCGTATTGCACAAAAAGTCATTTGTTCAGTTAATGTTCGTTCCATTGTTATTCACATGTATAACAGAGAGTTTGACTCGTAACTGAAAACAAATTCCGATTTTAATTTGAAGATAAACATTAACTTTTCATACAAGAATTCAATTGTGAAGGAAAGAATAAGATAAATAAGATAGCTCATTTACTTGGAAGATTAAATTATGATTTAATTTTGATAATAACGTCCACAATTACCATTTTGAATTCCTTTGTGAGACAATTTTCTAAGAAACTACACAAGCTATTCTTTCCATATTTGGAAAATGCTACAGTTTTTCCGTTAACATGGATTATCTTTTGGATGCAACTAAAAATAATGTATATAGATGTTGTTTTTGCATACGCACAAAAGTTGTTCTACTATTATAATTAATAATAGCAACTATCTATCATGAGGCTGCCTCAGCGGGAGTGTCCTCAGCACATGATACACACTCAAAACCTGAAAGTACACGCAGGCACACGTGATTACTAACGCTTAATGGGTAATGTGTAATCGTTAATTATTTATTAAGCGTTGCCCTTTTATTTTGGTGAGATAGCGCATTATAGAATTTAAATAGTTTTTTTGCTATGTTTTCACTTTTGCATTTTTCAGGTTAACAGATTTTCCCGTTTGCTTCCTATTCTGATGGTTATGTTATTATTGATTTACACTGTCGAGTACTTTTATTATTGATCCATATTTGTGTTAAAATATTCTTGAAATTTGAATTATTATTTACGCTCTGTTTATTTAAAAAGATACACATAAATGTTACGCATATACACATATTTATGCTTTAAGTGTATTTAATTTAATCTATTCTATGCACTGTTTTTAATATTTTCTTGCAACCATAATTTTTCGCAATCAGTCAAGCAGACAGAATTGCCAATCAATGAGAATAAATTAACCCTAAAACTTATTGAAAAATGGGGTTTGCAAAATATAGTTAATATATCTCTAAACTGAGTAGAGGTACAGGTACAACTAATACAACTGTCACTTTTAAAGAAAAAAAATATTAAAATAAATGCAGGTTTTAAATTGCGCATTTGTTAGTTTTGCAAAGCTCATAACACTGCATGTGTAAAATGAGCCATATCCCTCCTTGATTTCAGACACTACTTTTTAAAAAAAAACTACCCTTTTCATATTAGTTTTCTTACAGTTTATTATCATGCAGAAACACGTTACCATTTTTGCTGCTAAAAAATCTGATGTGTACACCACATGACTTCCTTGTACTGAATATCAAATTATACAAATTTTCCTGTCTTTCTTTTACACTTATTGCCACGAATTATATTAGAGATATATTTCTCATTCAATTAATTCAGTTCTCACTTCGCGGCAAGGCAAAAGTGCGCAAAATCTTAAAATATCTATATTAAAATTTGAAAGATATAGAGAACCATAAAACACACAAATACAGCTAAAACAATTAAAATTACAAATTCTACGCAAAAATAAGCATTTCGGCCAGGGGCCAAGAAGGCAGATGTTTTGGCGCACAAAACTGATCCTTTGATCTCACTCGGCAAAAAGACACTGAAGGCACAGAAACTAACTAAATTTGTTGTGGATGCTAAGCTGAGTCAATATATGGGATAATTTAATAACTTAAATGATAATTCCAGAAAACATTAAGCATAATTTAATTCGCAATAACAAAAGACGACGTTACTTTGTTGTTGCGAAACTTCGTTTTTCTAGATTGGCAACAAATCCACTACTCTGCTAAGTTTCAAATGTAAACAAATATGGCAGTGTAAACAAAAATTAGGCTTAGCCGCAGTTAAACAACTTTTAAATTGTTGATAATTCCACAACTATAACATGCAGGTGAACTAGAGGCATAAAAACCTTAACTGGAAGATAAGAACAACATAATTCAAAAGCAAGAAATGAGGAATTTACAAACATATAAGAATAAAGAAACTGAGCTCACCGAGCCTAGTAACAAAGTGGATATAT
Organism: Stegodyphus mimosarum; assembly: GCA_000611955.2. NCBI lineage: Eukaryota > Metazoa > Arthropoda > Arachnida > Araneae > Eresidae > Stegodyphus > Stegodyphus mimosarum. The sequence goes on along the minus strand of KK118018.1, from coordinate 340,279 downwards.
ATTTGATATTTGCCGTCAGGAGTTCGTATGTTTTCGTAGCGAATGGCTGCAGACTGACGACAGACGAATTTCACTTTAAGAACTCCACATCGTTTTTCGATTAAAATATTGGATAAAAATAAATATGGTAACTCATTTTTCTTTACACAAAGATCACATACTTGATAATAATTTAAATAGTAATACTAATAAATTTAGAATATCGGCGTCATAGCTATTTTTTAACAAGGGAAAGACGAAGAGGCGCAGCAAAGCATTTCTATTCCAGGGAATAGCAGAAAGCGATTTTCACGGCACGTAGGCTATTTATAGTAGCCGTTACATAGCAGGCGAGAGAATTCTGGAAGGTACTGGAACCAAAGAATATGTACTTTAAGAAGGAAAACTTCGCAGAAGCAGAAGTGGCTCCCTTTCAACGAAAAGGGAAACAACTGCGCATGCGTGAAATATCTGTCGCCAAAAAGCGCCAAAGCTCGAAGCTGAATGTCGAAGTTGGTTTGGACAGGTTAGACCGTTACGTTTAGCAAGAGTTTAAACAAAGAATAGGTTCTTTGGTTTCAAGTAGCGATATGGACAATGGAAGTTCAACAACCAGTGAAAGTGAAACTCCTAATATGTTTCGCGACAAGTCAAAGAACGATTCATCTTAACCCGTGTTCCTCAATTTCCTATACACGTCGCGGAGGGGGAAAATGTCGGCTAGGTACCAAAGAACCGGCACATCACAGAGCAGAAATTCTCGCCAACAGATTCCGTCGCCAAATCCCTTGGCGAATGTTCCCTTTTCTTTGTAGCGGCGTTGCAGACAAAGTGGATTACATTACGTCTATGGAGCCTTTCATTCTTTACATAGAGGTTCTTTGACTGGAACAGGGGTTATTCGAAGGCTTCCAAGTACCAAATTATAAAGTGCATGTGTACCACAAGAACGCCGTGCGTCATTCATTACGGAGCCAGAGAAAGTAGCTACTGGACAGCTTCTTTAGAAGCATCAACAAACACATGACATGGCCATTTTGGATTAAACAAATTTAAAATAGATCTAGAAATTAATTGGTCTTTCAATTTTTGAAAAGCTATTTGACATTCACCACTCCACTTGTAGGGGCTACCTCTCTTAAATAAATTCGTTATAGGTGTTCTAATTCTTGCATAATTTTGAATAAACTTTAAACTGGTATACGTTTATACTTCCTAAAAGTCTTTGCAATTCTTTAACATTTTTAGGGAATTGCAATTTCTTAAGAACTTCTATATTTGCATTACTGGGCTGGTATTTGCCTGCTTGAATTTCATATCCTAGAAAATTTTCTTTTTCACTTAGCAAAATTACATTTAGATTGTTTTAATTTTATATTCTCTTTCTCACATATATCAAATACTATTATTTTAAGGTGATTTAAATGCTCATCAAAATTTGAAGAAATTATTATATCATCATCAAAATAATTTAAAGCAAACTGAATCTGAGCTCTTTGAAAGACAGCTGGAGAATTTTTCCAACCAAAAGGTAATCTAGTAAGATCATAAAGTCCAAAATTTGTGGTAAATGCTAATTTCTCCGTATCATTTTCATTTAGTTTTATATGCCAATAGCCAGATGCTAAATCCAATGTAGAGAAAACTTTGGTATTTGTTAACTGATCTAAAACAGTATCTATTCTAGGGATTGGTTCAGAATCTGTTTTGGTAATTTGATTAGATTTTTGAAAATCAATGCACAATCTAGACTTTGATTGTTCATCTCTTTTATAGGCTTAAGTTACGTGAGCAGCATAAGGTTTATAAAAAGGTTTAACTATACCAGCTTTTAACAACTCATCTATTTGTTTCTTAATTTTGTTATTATCTTTAGGAGAGGCTCGATATGGTCTGTAGGCTATTGGTAATTCAGAACTTAAAACAACTCTAGGGGGTTCAATATTAGTACAACCAACACCATATTCATTTTTAGCAAATATATGAGTATAGTTACTTAATAATTTTTGCAGTTGATCATTATCAGATTCACTATTTTCAGCATAATTATAAAAACTGTTATTATTCACACTATTTTTACATAATGTTATTCTGAAAAATTTTGCTCAACTAAATACCTTTATTAATCATACGTTTAAATTGATATACTTCATAATTATTAAAGTTTAATCGTAATTTAAATAAAGAAACATAAGATGATGATAACTGTAAATAAGTTAAATCAGAATTTACATCGTAAAATACTATAGTATTACTAATTTAACCGATTTTACATAACAATTTAATTATTTTAGTAACAAAAAGACCTCCACCAAATAACTTATCCTTATAGATCATTCCCCGCAATAAGTCATTACAATCAAAATTCTCAACAACCTGAACAAAAAAAGGGAATGATTATATTTTAAATTAAGCGTTAAAATTAATCAGAAAGAAGTTCCAGGTATCATCGACGGTGGCACCCAGGGGTAAATGTAATTTCATAAAAGGTTTCAATTATATTGATGCAAAAGTTGAACGTATTAAAAGCGATCCTAGTACTAGATTATGTTCTTGTTTAAACATTCGAGAAAGAAGTATGCAAGTGCCTGGCCACGCAGGCACTCCGAGATTATTAACGGTTTGTCCTTATCTCCAATACTTCTAGTGTCACCTTTCCTTTCGAATAGTAAAATGTAATTATCCACAGGTATATTACTCTTACAGCCATCGAAAATGGGAAACTGGAACTTTGCAATATCGATAGTAATTGCTTCCTCCGTATTTGTTGACATGGCTTTTGATCTTGTAAGCATAATCCACACCAACGTTTTTGAAGCGTCAGACCACAAAGCACAGCAGAAAAAGCGAATCTGTCTGCAGATGATGACACACTATTTAAGACCTTGACCTTGATCTATTTTCGCATTGCCACGGAGTTGATATTGAAACACAGATGAGTTTTTTCCCACACAACTTATGATGCTAGCTTATTATTTATACTGTGATAGCTGCAGTCGAGAGTTCGTATGTTTTTGCAGCGAAAGGGAAGGCTGCAGACTTACGACAGACGAATTTCACTTTAAGAACTCCACATCTTTACGCAATTAAAATGACAAGTTATTTTTGTTTACACGAAGATCACATATTCGATAATAATTTAAATAGTAATACTAATAAATTTAGAAATGCGGCGTCATAGATATTTTTCAAAAAAAGGCGCGTAGAGCTATTTATAGTAGCGGATACATAACAGGCGAAAGAGTTCTGGAAAGTACTGGACTACGGGGAAGATCTTGAAATTGCGGAGAGTTAATTAAAGGTTGCTGATCGCGTAGAGCAAAGCCATCGTATTTTTTATATTTTCACGCAAAAACATCGTTAAATTGCATTCTATGGTAGTCAAAATGGATATTTTCGTTGAAATATGATACCCGAAATTTTTTGCGACTACAACACTTGCTTTTTACTTATTATAAGAAAGTAAAATGATGCTATATCAGATTAGGAAATGTTACTCATTTTACTACATTTTTTCCCAATAGGCTTGAAGAATTGGGATATCGTTTGAAAAATCCTTACATAATTGAAATATGTAAATATCATTATTATCATAGATATATGCTAGTTTCAAAAGCTGTCATAATTAACACACATTATATTAATGCATATTTATATCAAATAAGAGCAGTCTAATTGAATTTAAATAGGATAAGTTAGGGTTTCTCCCTCTAGAATCAAGAGAACTTCTGCCTGCGTAAAGCATCTGGCAATATTGTCAACTGCAAACGTGAATTCACTTTGATAATGGTTTACGTCATTTCACATGTTTCAAAATATAATTAATGTTCGAATTAAAAAGAAGAGGCAACTGGTATTCTTAATTACTAACCTCATTGTGTGACCATCTATCCAAACATGTCAGGACAAGGTCTGGTCAGCTCTTGCGAAGCTCTGCTACAGTACAGTTTGCATTACTACTTCGAAAGTCTCTGAATCTAATTTGATTGGAAATAATCGATGTTAATCTTGATTTTAAATATCGGGTTAAAGTTTCAATTGTAGCAAGCTTTCCGCAAATTCGGTTGTTGAGAGGACGAGATAATGAACATACAAATATGCAGAATTTTAAGAAAGATAGACGTTCGATAACTGTCTAACAGTATTTTTTAGAATCACTATCTCGCACAGGTTCAGTTTAATTAAAAAAATGGTTTGTGAGTCTCCTTAATGAAGGTTTTTACCATTTAAAATCTGCATTTCATCCTCTTAGATTACAGTGTGATGTCTTTTTTGGTGTAAATCGATGATTGTTCTGAGTTAAAGCGAAACATATCTTTTATTTTGTAATTTCAATCTGTCGAAAACCTTAGGTTTATATTTAGATAATCCAGGCGATTTAATGAAACGCCGTCTGTTAGCAATTATACAACACAATCGTGTTATTGAGCTACTATCAGAGAGAAATGCAAAATTATTTACAAGATTTCAGCAAACGTTCATTATATCTTCAAAGAGGCTGAAACATTTTTTAGTTCGGGCGCCATAGTAGGGACATTAGGTATTTTTTATGCAGGAGAGATGAAAAATTGGCAATGCCCTCGCCGGGACCGCTACACCACGAAGGCATGCTAAAAAGGTGGGAGAAATGCCTTATAACATAAGCTTTACTTAGTGACTCTTTTATTCGGATTATTTTTATGTATTTTTATGTATGTATGCATTCGGATTGTTTTAAGTATAAAAATTTGTAGCAACATTTGTTTTGCCTGAGCACAAATCCCCTATAACCAAAGGAAGGCTGCTGACATTCACATTTCACAGCTTTATCTCTCTCTCTTTTTTTTTTTTTTTTTTTGAAGTTCAAAAAGATTTTTAGCATTTTAATATTCTGTCAGGCTGTCTTTTTTTTGTTTCACGTCTGAAGATTACCTATGTTTGACATATTAAGACAATTTATGCTCTTTTGCGTTACCTTTTTTTAATTCTGCCTTGCTAATATTTGCAGTTGTTTGCATTTCACATTGCACTTTTAATATTTTTAGCATTGACTTAAATGACTAAATATCTGTGGACATGCAGATAATCTGCATATACGTATGTAAATATAAAAGAAAATATATAAATCAATAAATTCAAATAAACAGGAAGTTAAATTATGCAATGAATAATGCAATAATTTAGTGGTAATATGTTAAATTCAAATAAAGATTTTTAACAAGTTTAAATTTCACGTTCAAGTATAGAAGAACCAAAAGCAGTAGCATAAAAAAGAGAAAACAATTGCTGCACAAAAATGACATAGCTAAAGTATTTTTAAAAATGAAATAATTTTGTGATGAAATTAAAAATAAAATTAAAAAGACGAATGGTTTCAAAAGAAATACTCACACTCCAAAGAAAAAAACAAAAATCGATGAAAATTCACTTAAAAAATATCAGAAAATGTATGAAAATAAATACATTTTTAAACTTTTTTTTAAATGCAAAAAATAAAGAATTTTGCATTTCTCGAGACATCTTCATACAAGAATTATGTCTCAAGATATGTAAGTGAAAATTAGTCTGTTTCAAGCCTTACCAATATACAATTCAGAAATGTATTTAATATTTAGAAATTTCTAATTGGAAAATAAAACAATTTAAATTGCATATTATAGCTATACTCAATCAGGCCAGAATCCAAAAAAAACAGTTTTTTTAATTTCAAAATACTGTTAAATTAGAAAAATTCGGAATAATGTTAGAAGTAGAAAATGGATGTAATACGAAGGAAAATACAAAACATTTCAATACTTTAAAACGCGTTTGACAACAAAAACCTGTAACATAAACACACATTTTATGCAAGCTAATCTCAGTTTCACTTTCGTAAGGCTCAGTTTCAGTTTGTTTATTAAATCATATGTATTTCTATTTATAAGTGCCATGAGTGCATATTTATGTACTCATGTCATTTACAAATATGATGTTGATCAACACAGGAGGAAAGAGGAATCAGCGCTCTTCAAACATATGCTAACTTTAAAGCAATCAGATTTTCCCTGGTACCTACTATCCCGCCTGATTTTATTCTCTCGTTTGGATAAAGCATCGTTTCTTTTTCAAAAACCTGTCTTCTGCTTGAAGTTTCAACCAATTCTACCACGCTTCTGGAAGCGTAACTGTTTACGATTCTCCGAGTGACTCGTAAGATTCGCTTCGGGCTTTTGCTTTAGAGTTCAGGTGGATCTTAAAATAGCATGATGGAGAAGTATATGATGGAGAAGTGTTACATGGGTTGATTGAAGCAAATAATCTTTTGTCTTTATGCATCCTATTTTCTGCCAGTGACAGATTGAAATAATTATTCTGTTTTCAGATTCTGTCGAAATTGGTTGAAAAGTTTTCCGTGTATTACTCGCTATTTTATGCTTCTATCTTTATTACCTTTTTTTAACTTGAAAGCATTACTTATTTCAATCTTTTAGTTACTATTTAATCAAAAGAATTAGTTCTTGTTAAATTTTTAATGATTTTTTACTGCATCGTCTGTCAGTGTTTGATAGCAGGTGTTAAAACAAACAGTACATCTAATTTGTTTTGGAGGGAAAATAAAAATGAAAATATTGCGTATTTTGTTCATTTCAACATATTACATTTTGAAAATGTCTAAACAGATGGTGTAGAGTCATTAGGCTAATTTGAAAGAAGGAGATGGGGAAAAAGAGCAATAGCTCTCTCCGGGACCCGAACCTGGACCTCTCGAGTACGCGCCGAGTGTGCTAACCGTTACACCACGAAAGGTATGCTGGGAGGGAGAAAACACCTTATACACTCTCCCTTTTAAAGGGCGACTGGGGATTAGTGGACCCAGTTCCCAAATCTTGAGGGTGAAGAATCATTATCCACCACCTTTCTAGTTCTATCGCCACTGTAGCGTCATTAGGTTATTTTGAAAGCAGGAAATATGAAAAATGAGCAGTGTCTTTGCTGAAACTCTGAACTTTCGAATACGCGTCGAGTGTACTAACTCTTACACCACGAAGGCATGCTAGAGGGAGGGAGAAAATACCTTATAATGGTTCTAGTAATAAACAATAGTTTATACGCTTGCATTTAAATGTAAGTTTTCTGGATAATGAGAAGCGGATTTTTCATATCTTATTTTATGCTAATTTTATTTTACATTAAATCAAAATTTTGGTTGTACCCTTTAAGATTATAAATACGTTTTTATTCAAGATTTAGGAACAGCCTAGTTTTCTGATAAAACTTTGATATTACATATCAGTTTACTGGGATTGCAGATGATTAGTTTACTTTGGTTTTGTTTTGAAGAGATGGTTATTTTTTAAATCTAACCAGCTTACATAATAAATAAATCTGTATGATACTGATTTCAGATGCAAAGGATTACTTCAGCAGGTAGCCCAACTGATAGAAATATCTTTAAAATTGCTTTGACTTAAGGCCCCCAGGGCAGTCTTTGGAGGAGAAAAAGTAAACTGTAATGTTTCAACTCTTTTCAATTTTAGGGCTCGAGAGGAGGCTGCGGTATGCGAATTGCTGAGAAATGAATGAAGGACGCAATGCGGATGAAGGAAACGTTTACAGTTCCACACAGTCCCGAACTATACCCTGACAGATTACGTGGTCATTCTAAATATCAATGGTCAGCCCTGCTAAACGGATATGAATATTAGGGAGACAGGTCTAGTTAAAATATGAAATGTTGCGACAGTTATAACTGGAGGAGAATCTGATGTTAGTATATCTTCTGTCTTAGATTCTGACAAGCCTTTCGTCTAAGTTTTACACAGCAAGTTTAGTCATGATAATTGCTAAATGTCATATTTAACAATCTCAGTGTCGATTAAAATGGTAAAACTGGTTATATATATATACATAAGAATTTTTCAATATCGTTACTAAGATTCTAAACATAAATTAACAAGTTTCAGTAGTTTTTCTTGATCTCTGAGCGTTTAGAACTATATTTTATTAAGGGTTTGAATCCTCAGGAAATAAATTATTCATTAAAGTATGACTGAATGCGAAATATTAGGACGTTATAAGGACAGCTATGATAAAGTAAACACTACAAGTTTTAAACGTTATGTAAATTAAATTCATATTCAACCATGTATACTATGCATGCGCTTGGAAAAATATTATAGAATATTACACGCTGCAACTTAAGTCATTATATTAAAGCTACGAATGTGGTGAACTAGGTGAAACTTTAATTCATAAATTGATTACCGTCATTAGTTCAGGGCTTTTGAAGTACTCGATTAAGTATGGAGCACACTTCAGATACATTTCCCCAAAGTTTTCATCAGTCTCGTCTACCTCACGCGTTTAATCTTGATAGCTTAAGCCGATTTATTCAAAATGCAGTAACGATCTTGGGATATCTCTCGTTGTCAATATTACTCTATATAAGATGCTTTAATTATACACATGCTTTATAACTATTTTAAGCTACTAATTTGGGTGTTGAGTTAAGCCTTCAGATAGCAACGTTCTCTGTAATCTTAATCTACATTAATTAAGGTTCAATTCAGGAGCAACGTGGTACGTCTCGTATATTAAATATAACATTTCTGTTGCAAATTACAATGCAATAGTTGAATCTTTGGATAGGTTTGCTGTGAATGCAATTCAAATGCGTTTCGAGTTTCTCTGCTCCCTTTGCATAACACCTAAATTATGCTTAGCGTAGATGTTTAGTAATTATGTATCATTTTGCATCCGCCCCGCTTCAGTTTCAAATCAGTTGCGTTTCGAATCTAAATAATGGATAAACGTGGCATGAACACGAGTAAGGTTTGACCCTGACACCGGAACTTGATTGGATTGGATTGTTGACTGAAGTTTGTAGTCACCGGTGGTTGTCCTTAATTTAGTGGCAAGTTATGGTATTGGATGTAATATTCGAGGAACGTATTAGGAGACTATTGTATGAAATGTGAAGAAACGCAAGCATTTAAAGCGGAGAAACTGAAGTATTTTCTACTGCATTTTTGTTTTAAGAAAACGGAGTTCTTAATTGCAGCGTCTTTTAGTGCCATTGGTGTGTTAAAAGTGTGTTTATGTTGTTTAGTTTCGTAATAGTTTTTTTCAATTTATTCGTTTCATATTTGTTCAGGCAAGACACCATATATGGCTGTGCGACTGTGGCGCTAAGAAGATAATTATAAGCGTATAATTATGTCAAACTACTGCACAACGGAACCTCGAATGACAAACGCCTCATTTCACGAAAAGTTATTTGAACAAACAAGCACAACATCGGGTAACTAGCGGCCTCTTGAGTTACGAACACTCAAGTCGCCAACATATGATTTCCAAAGGTCCTGTGACGTAACTATGTCATATAATTAATACTGAACAGCTTCCTGAAACATCACTTTAATATTTTCTGTTGCTTAACTCATTACCACATTTGGCACCAAATGACTTAAGGGACCATAAATGCTACCTGGAGGAAATTATGTGCCAGATTGGATTGGAGGCAGAGACTTTGACAAGTAGGACATTTTTCGTTCTCTCTGATATTACGTCTGTAGGCAAACTCATGAAGTAGGAAGTTAACAATGAAGACTTGTAAAAGTTACCAGATAATCATGCAAATGAGCTTAACGCGAAAGAACTAAAACTTCAGAAGCAGCAGAAAAGGGCAATTTGGGTAAAAATATCTTCAGAAATAGAGGAAAAACAGTGCAAAAGGGAGTAAGATGCAAAACTTTCAAATAACGAAAAACCTATAAGCTATGGCATAAGCATTTTCAGTAATATTTATCATGTCCAGAAATGTTTTGAAACACAAACAATAGCAAATCACATTGGGCAAACTTTAAGTGAAAATAAGACTCTGTGTGCTTCAAGTATAGCCGAATGGCGCTTGGAAACATAGAAGAGTTGAAAGAAGATGGCCCTAAACATAATTATCTAAAGATTTTATGAAAGGGTATTTTGCATCAAAACAATAACAACTTCCTTATCATTTTCCACTTATACAATCCATTATCCTTTGTAGAGAATGCTGTAAAATTAAATTAAGTTTCCATCTGCTTTATCGCTTTAATGTTTTGTTTATTCTTTATTGTTTCATATTTAATGACTTCTACTGGTTTTTAGTTTACTTTTAGTTACTTTTAGTTAAGAGCTTTTGCACAAGGAACTGTTATAAAGTTTAATTAAACAATCAGATGTGAATCAGAATTAATCCATTTTACATTAATTTCTATAGGAAAAATTCTTTCGATTTATGAATATTTCAGTTGAAGAATGGCCTTCAGGAAAAAATTATATTCGTGAGTCGAAGTTTCACTGTACGTTTCTTTTCCTCATTCACAGGACAGCCGGTTCACTTGGGAAAGATTTTTCTCAGCCTGTTTAAGTCTTGACAAAGAATATTAACTATGCAACATCGTTTTAGGTCATTTCAACCAGGGCAACGAATGGTATTCTTTACAAGAAAGTGAACATGCAAAATGTCAAAAATTAACTGATAAGCTGGAACACAGAACAGACTTTGGGTGCCGAGTGAGAGGAATGTGGGACTCATGGCCATCTGATAGTGTTAAAATATATATATATGCACACATTGACACTTTAAAATACATAATCTAGACTATTTAAATACCACATTAAATGGTGTTACAAGGCATTAATAGTAAGGCAAGGAAAATTAAGCAAGATTATATAATAAATTATGAGAACCGTAACCACAAAATTGCTGCATCCGAGGCGAGAAGATAATTATATACGTAAATACATGTCAGAGTATATTATTAGCAGCATACATTACAGTTCATGAAAATGCAAGATATAAGTTTAGAGAATTTTTATGCGTATATATATTTCCGAGTTCATCAAAACCCTAATCCATACCAGTGGCGTCGTCATATTAACTTCTTTGCATATAATGGTGTATCGTAGGTTCTTGTCACCTTAAGGTACACTTCGAAATTTCAGGTACATATCTTTATTGGTGTATGCAAAAAATAAGTAGTTTTAGTTTCTACTGTTACTACATATCCATAGGTAGTGAAAGTATGGTATGTTGCTCGCTGAGCTATTTACACTTAAGAGACCTTGAGGTCTTAAACAGCGTTACTGTTTGTTGTCTATTGGAATGTATCTTTTCATAGGAGTTAGATGATTTTTATGATATGATTATTTTATAAAGAAAAGTAATACTGAGCATGTAGTTTTCATAACAGTATAACATCAGAGTTTTAATGGATACTAAACTTCAAAAGGCAATCAAAAATGCAACGATCTGGTTTTCTCACTCATACACTGATCGATGAGATCATATTAAATCATTTTCTCTTGAATTATTCAAATTAGTTTATATCCTAAAGAGAGAAGAAGAACACGAAGGATATGGTTTCTTTTTTCGTTGTTATCAGATATAATGTGCTTGTTCCCGATTCCATGCTACAGAGATTTCAAACAGTTATCTTTCAAGGTAGCCCTGCTAAAATCTGGATCAACTTGCTGTCCATTCCAACACCTACAAGATAATGAATGGATGAATTAAAAATGTTTCACATTTAATTATTCGGTTACTGTAAATTATTTTAGTTTTAAACTAAAACTTTAAATTGAGAGGAAATAAGCGAGCAGAATCCAAGAATTTATTTTTCACAATTAACATGTAGGGATTTATATCTATCTTAAATAACCAATTTAATTTAATTTGAAATTACTTTCCTATAAGCCTTCATTTCCCCTAATTGTCAATGCCAGAATATTTAAATTTGATAGCGCGCGTGAAATAATGCAAATTCTACTTTGAGGAGAAAAGGTTCTAGAAAGGAAAGTTAGAGCGTGTGGACAAACTCTGTGCTTTTGTACCTGGAGCTTCGGCTTAGCATTTATTGCTGGTTAAACGTGGCATAACAGCTATTACTTTGCTGCCACTAGATTTTTCAACGCTGAGTTAGGAAATAGATAGTCTGAATCCTGTAGCGTAATTATACTACTTGTTGATGTCTTCAAATCTTTAGTTAGTTCTTTGTTTTCAGTTACCGCCCAAATAACATTAAACACAGGTGCATAAGTCACATCTATGTTAGGTGTGACTTATGCACCTGTGTTTAATGTTATGAGTTAAATGTAAATGTTTAATGTGACCTATGCACTCACACTTTATCAGCATAGTTGTTTATCAGAGCATTATGTAAGTATTGTCTCTTTTATGTTTATTTATGTTTGGCAACAGGCTTGTGCACTCTACGTCACCATATGTACTTCCACGTAAACATGCCACTGTATGTATCACTGTATGTACCATGTCTTTTTATGTTTTATTAAACTCCCAGTGGCGCTTTGGTCAGTGGACACGCCAGTGATGCATCCTGCGCTGGACTTAGGCGGTTGGTGCGAGACAACTCTACGGCCCCATAACATCCCCGGGCGTTCTGGGTAAGGGGGAGCGCGATGCCATACCAATTAACCATTATGGTGGAGGGGTGGTGCTCGCGCTCCCTGTCGCTCACACGTTCAGTTATCACTTAGAAGATTAACAAATGGCCCCTACAAACATATTCAAAATGCTCAGGAGATTCATAATGCTTCCTCACTCCTATGATATAGCTTAAATAAATTTAGCAGAAACTTCCTGAATTTTGGATCAGTTCAAAACACTCGTTTTGAAATGTTCTTTTGTTCGAAGAATTCTATCTAACATAGCGTTACTCTGATAACAGTTTCCAAGCCAGGAGGTCCGTTTACAATGAAGGTGTCTCGCTAGCCTTCTAATCGTCATCACTTCATTGGAAGTAACACATTGAAGAGCTCCTACACTCTGCTGATACTGGGTAATAAAAAATAGGAATATTGTTACAGTTTATTACAATTTACTCTTCGACAGTTTGAAGCCAAATGGAAAAGAATAGATTACCTTTCATATTAAGATATAAGTTGGAAATACTTTAATAAATTTACCAAATAAATGTTTATAAAAATCTATGAATAAAAGCCAGCCTTACTTAATTTAAATTACTGTAATGGTAGTTTACTTTTGCTTTCAAATTAACAATCTGTTTTTTTAACAGGATCTACGTTCAGTGTACATTTTTACAATCTAGCATTCCCATTTATTCTAATCTGTATTTAATATACCTTTTAGGCAAATACGGGCTTAGATGGCTGATATTTCCGCGATGTACACTAATTATAATAACTAGGCTGTTGGATTAGTTTTGAAAATCATTCTCAAAGTATAGTCCAGAATATTAGCATTGTTAACCACGTTAGGTTTATTCATCATATTGATTTGACATGCGTGTCAACTTTCTGCTGAAGGTTCAAGGAAATACGGTACTCAACAAAATGAAATAAACGTGTAAGTAGAAAAATAAGCACGTTCTTTTCCTGCCCTTGTACACTCCATTAAAATTTATCAGACCTTAAGAGGAAGATATGGCCTTCGAAAGTTTGTTTTACCTACTTAAAAGGACAAAGCCGTCTCGATCTCCGATGTCAAACTTGGGAAGGGTCTGATGGCGTTCCATTTCTGTGCTTCGAAGCGCACGACAAAAGAAGGGGAAAATTGTCTGGGTCGGAGGAAGGTGGGGATAGTCCCCAAGCGATCGAGAGATGGCCTGAAATTACGTGATCGGGGATACAAATGGTGCTTTTGGAGTGGGATCGATCCAAAATGTTTCGATTTCTTGTTTTAGAGAGAAAAGGACCACATCTGAGTTGTCTGTCTAGTAAAAGCGAAAACTGAAGTCCAAGTATTGCAACCCCGTTTTCAAGATATCGGTACTTGACTTTTGCTATGTAGAGAATGATTTGATCTGATCTGTTCCTTTAGTAGGCTTGAGTTTATTGGTTTTATCGTGATCTCAAACCACGGGATCCAAAGCAGCTTTCTAATACTGTAAAGATCTAATCGTTCTTATAACTTTTAACAACAGCATGCGCTAAAAAATGGCAGCTGTCACGAAACACAGTTACATTAACTTCAAGAGAGGCCATACCTTATAAATGAATACATTAGGAAAGGCCAGTGTTTCTGTAAAGGTGTTTTACCGGGTTTAAACACTCAAACGTTGTAGAATATTCATTTCGTAAAAGAAAGATCTACTTGAAGATGAGAAAAACTTTTGGCTGAGATCCAGTCCAGGGCTCTGTGCGCCAATGCCTTTAACCGTTTTTATTACCATTTATTTTTGCTTCTTCAGCGATTTAGTATTCTTGAAAGATAACAAAAAGTAGTTACGCATTCATTTTTAATGATTAGCCAGAATACCTTAATATGTGTAATGAAATTAGTCTTATGGATAGTCCTAATTGGTTCTGGTTAAAAAAAAGGGCAGCAGTCGTCTTTGCGTGTAGTGATGCCACTTAGACATACCCATGGCATTTACTTCTGTCAAAAATTCTCCACACACAGGTTTTTTAAAATAATTTATTAATAATGCATGTTTTTAGGCAATTATAAAGCAGTTTATACTGTAGAAGCCTAATTTTTAGATTTGTAAGATTATTATTATTTTAAATTGCCAGTTCATTTAAGGTTTAAATCTTTACCGTCACTTCTTCCTTCCCCTTCCCTACTAGAATGTACTACATTTAGTTAAAATGTATTTAAGGTGAGGTTGTTGTGTCATTAGTCAGCGTGTTTTTTGCTTCTCATGGCCACTGTACAAAGTTTTCTTAACTCAGATAATGTTTTCCGACATTTAAATTGCTACGCTGGTGAGAAATTTTGAGCTAACTTCGCGTTAAAGCAATGTGCAACCTTTGGATACTAAGATTTAATCTTGAATTTGACGCATTTTTATACCTTGTATGTAGGAGTTGTATACTGTCTTACATACAGTATACATAATGCAAATCCTATACATAAAACATAAAAATAGATAATATGCACACTGAGGAAAAAAATGAGACAGGTTCTGTATCTCCCGTTCTAATGGACCGATTGACGAAATTTAACTTGCGTTTTTCATGTCTCGAAAGCAGGACTTAGGATATGTATTAGATTTATATATAGAATTGTTCTAATACAGAAATTTTGACACAAAATCGCACTTTCCCTGAAATCCGATGCCAATGTTTTTCCATATTTCGACTCTACGACTCAAATTATGTCAAACTGCCAAGTTTTGTAAAACTTGCACGAGTCGTTTTTGAAAAATTAACTCTCAAAATTTTAGCCCCACTATGTTAATTGAATTGATGTATATTTATTAATATTTCTTTTTTATTAAATTTACTTGATTCCTTTTCCCAAATGTCGAAATTTAGGCTTAATATAATTCGCCCATTTTTTATGATTTATTTTTAAAATTCGTAATTCGTAATTACTTAAAATTCGTACAAATATTTTCTACAAATTTTTTTTGCAACAATTTTTGAATTATAACCTACGGAGTTTTACCATCATCTTAAAGTAGATGTATTTCTAAGCATGCCTGTAAAAAATTTGAGTTTTTTTAGATAAAATTTCCTAAGATATACTTGAATTTATATATTGGCGCGTTTTGAAATTTGGCATATTTGTTATACGCGATAATAACGCCAAATGTGGTTTGCGCACTTTTTTAAAATTACTTGAAAATATATGAACGGTGACTTTTTTCCACTTGTGGACAACGGAAAAAGTAAAGGAAAATAGGTTGCTATAAATTAAGAAGTTCGCCAAGTGAATTATTCTTTGCGCAAACTGAAAAAAAGATAAGCCAAGATAATTTTTTTAAATTTCTCCTTAAATTTCTCAACACAAATTACAAAATTTAATATCTATGCATAATTTGAGTCGTAGAATCATAAAATATGGAAAAACGATTGGTATGTTATTTCAGAAAAAGTTCGATTTTGTGTCAAAATACCTATATTAGAACAATGCTATAGATAAATCTAATATATATTCTACGTCGCGCTTTCGAGACATGAAAAATGAAATTTGAATTTCGTCAATCAGCCCAGTAGAACAAGAAATATAGAAATGTGCCATTCTTTTTCGTAGTGTACATATTATACAGTTTTACGTTTTATGTATAGGAGCTGTATTATGTCTACTGTACGTAAGACACCAAGTACCACATATTATGTGTGCGAATCTGTGTTACGTCTTATCTGTATGAATCATCATGAAAGGTGGTAGCATAAAACTTAGTATCGTCCTTGTGTAACGCATGTGAGAAATGTGTAACGCCTATAACCCCAGTACGGCACTGTACCATGTTGTTTTATTATTACAAAATAAACTCCCGATGCGGTCCTTGCGGGGCACAGAGAGCTTTGAACTCAAGACAGTTGCGGGATCCGGATGTTACACGAACAGTATACGAAAGCCGCTTGGGTGTCCTGACACTGGTCTCACCTGTTCACCTGCTACTTTTCATCGCGACAAGCGATTACTGATTTGAAAGCACGAGTCGTGTTTTTATGTTCAAGCATTGTTTAATAAAAATATTTGTTATAATACATTCCTATGACTTTGTCGTTAACTTCAGATGCTGTGATAATTCGTTCTCAATTTGATTAGAGTTTTTAATTAGTTTGTGTTATAACAATACACGAAACTTTATAAACTAGATCCTCAACAACATAAGAAGAAAATGCAATGAAATCTCAAAACATTTCCTTTCTGCTGGTTCGAATACATAAATAGAATACATTTTTGAATACATTCGAGTAAATTTTTATCTTGCCAATGCTACTAAAACTCGTAATAGAATTGGCATGACTGTATTTTAATTTGTTAATTAAAATTACTACAGTATTGATACATACGAATTGGAAATTACAGTGTATTTAAAACTGTGCTACATATTCAAATTTCATTTATTAAATTATTATTTTATTTATTATTATTATTTTTAAAGTAAATTTATAGCGTTTTTTTCGGGCACTTGAGATACGGTGATCCATGTAATTCCACAAAAACGAGGAAACTGCACTTCAATTATAGCAAGTACATAATTGTGTACCTTGATTGAGATTATGGTATATAATATATATTGCATAATGATTTCAGATCTTTGATTTACCATATTTGTATTCATATACTTTCATAAATAGTATTGCAATTCGGAAATCATGCCAAAGTTACGTTTCACTATTCTGTTTCAAGCTGAATTTGGATATGGTCGTGATTATATATTCATTACGTTAGGATGCATAAATTACAATATTCTGAAACTCTTTGAAATTTAATTAACACTAAATTTAGGTAATTGTTAATGCATTCTACAAGAAAATAACCAGCAAAACATAGTACTCTCTATGTAAGACATTATTTAGAATAACATAAAGTAAAATTTATTTAGAACAAAATAAAAAATTGTTTTGAATAAACTGACAATTATTAAAAGATTTCAAAATATTGTCAATCTGTCGCCATTAACAAGCTTACCAGAGAACGTCTTATATCCTCGACAAGGAATTTCTTGAAGTGTCTAACTTCTTTTTTTTGTGTAACTTTAGAACAATCAACTTTTAAGCAAAACATATTAAGAGGACCTAAAAGAAATAAACTTGAAAGGGGTGTAGATTATTCTCGTGGGAAATAGATATCTTTGTTCGTTGGGAATTTACTTCTTAGTGTGCTGCGCGTACTGCAAATTATGATTTCTTTCCAATAAATCTACATTCGCGATGCTTATATTAGAGATTTTTTAAACATTTTTTCCATTATGAAGTTTCAATAACTACATATAATGATGAATTTTTGATCTGTTATATTGATGTAATCATGATTCTGATCCTAAAATTGATGTTATTGCTGAGAATGATCACTGTATTCCATCATAGGTGAAAGTTTGGTGTATTAGTAGGAAATTAATTGAAAAAGAAATATCGACTGAATAAAAAAAAAATTAGAAAAATCCGTGTACTGCCAATTACCTTTAAAACTTGGTTAATGCAGGAAGGACGATGAAACTGGAAAACGCGTGATCTTTTTGTCGATGACGAAATCCTCTGAATATTAATATAACGTTCGAATGTTTAACTAATAAACCAAAAGAAAAGTCATCTGGGAATAATACATAAATTAAAAATCAATTATTAGAGTTTTCGATTCACATTCATTATGCTTAATGTATATGAATTTCAGCAAATCATCTTGCGTTAATGTAAAACTTTTATAGGGCGGAAAAGCCTGAAAAGTGGATTTGTTTAGAAATATTGTTAGTGTGATGTCTTTTAACTATTTCATTTTCATTGTGAATTAGAACAATCGTTATATATACTTAACTGTTGGCAGTGAAATAAAAGGATCTCCGACACCCCAAGCTGACTCGTGTCGAAAATTGAATGAAATGGTTTTTGATATGATTCGTGAATCTTTCAATGAGCATAGATGCGGAATTCGTTTTCTCTTACACAGGATTATTGAAGGTTAAAAACCAATCATCGTCTGCCATGAAAAATGCATATTGTGAAGGTATTTATTAGGTTCTCAGTTTGCTTCAAGGGATGTTTTTCTGTTTATAAAGTCCCTTGAAGCAAGTTTGGATTGTAAGGTAATACTTAAAATATTGCAGTAGTTATAGCAGCTATTGTCTTAGTAGGTATGTAACTCGCATTGCCATTAGTATGAAGAATTTCTTTCATTTAAATTTCTTCTTCGTTTATTCTCAACCTGTTCACACAATTTTGTTTTTAACTGTATATAATGTTTCTTTGTAATTATATGAGTGTTTTTACACGAGGATATGATCAAGCATTAAAAACATATTGGCATTCCGTGGATAAAATAATTAACAGTACAAAACAGTTTTCTGTATTATATTAATATTAAAAACTTCGAATTAATTAATTTCTCATCAGTGACAAAGGTAGCGTTTAGTAATAAATACATTGTTTGTATATTAAAGAAATGCTTCGTCATAATATCATTGCTTGACTAAATATCGTTTTTCACGTCCGATGTCCTCTAGCGTTAGGCCGATGATAAAATGTCCTATCATGAAGTCAATAAAAACAGATTAAAAAAAATGAGTAATTTTTTTTATTTTCCTAAAAATAAATAATTGAGCCTCATCTTGCTTGCATTGTGTGAAATACTAAATGGTTCTGAGAGAATTTATAAACTTTTGCAAATTCTGTGAAATTACGTTTTTATTTAACGGTCAGTTTTCCGAAATAAATATTATTACTGTAGATTTTTCCGAGTTTTCTAGAGATTTCATCGTGGAAGTTACAGATTCGGAATTTCTGATGACACATTTTTGATAGTTTTTCATTGAGAATGATACACCGACAGAAACTCAGAAAACGAACATATACAAAAGTAAAATTTTTAAGGAAAGGAAATTAAATCTCCTTTTATCTCTTCATCTGGAAATTCTAACCAATCCTAATTCATGCAAAGTAAGTGATCCTCGCTAATAATCGAATCCTGAACCGTTAATACTAGAAATAGATTTGACATTTAAGTAGTAAATACGGTGCTTAGTCTTACTCATAGCATTTAACTCAGCGACATTTATCGGGGCATTTGCGAGGAAACTGACCAACCTAGGGATATACTTTGGCATCTCAGCCAATCCACGGGAGGCACTGGGGGCACCCGGTTTGCGTGATTGGGAGGAGCACCTACCTATTCCCAAAACAATTAACGGCCGGGACTCCTTCTAATTACATCGAATCGATGTGCATTAGCTGGACACCCCCGTTCTTCGAATCCCTAGCCATCTCGTGCAAGAGAATTTCTGGCTAATCTCCTCCGATCCTCTACGATGCTCCAAGAGACATGCTACTTCGAGGAAGTTGGTACTTCAGAAGTGCTCCAATTTAGAGCTCTGGGTCCTGAAGATCGACAGAAGACACCAAATGATAGCTTTTAAGTCCCTGTTATTACTAAGCATAAATTCCAAATGCAGTGCACAGCAGGCAAAGATTTAAACTTTTTAATCAATTATTCTCGATTAAAGCCTTCTTTCTCTTTCCTTGATTTACAAACTGTTTTTCAGTAAATGCTATAGGAATATCGCAAAACTTTTATTCTGGTTTAATATGTTATGGTTTATTAAATTTCTGATTTTATTCTCTAAGAGAAAACAAGTATTCAGATTTATGTGTCTGTCATATACCATTTTCAACAAGAGCATCACTCACTACTATGCTATCTAATCATTTAATTAATACGTATTGATTAATATGATCTAATGTCATTTGATTTAATTTGTATTTGGCATGCCTTTGCATAAAGTGATTGAACTAAAAAATATGATATTATTTGGTATATTAATAAAAATATAGTTATTCGCATTAAATATTCCATCATTTTTACCCTGGTGGTTTTCTGAGAGTTTCGGATTGATTGCATATTAATACATACCACTATTCAGAAATAGTGTTGCTGAACAATAAAAACATTTGTGTGGATATTTGAATAATATTCTGTTATACGGTATTCTGTTATGCGGTACATACTCAACTTACTAGAGAATAAGACCTCTTTTAGTATTAAGACCCTCCTCATATTATAAGAATTTTTTAGATATATAAATGAAGATGAATATTTATTTTGTTGCAGAGATTGTGAAAACTAGAATCTTACACTAACAACCTTTGTGCTTTATTTGGTCTGTAAAAAACTTAATTATCTTACAATAATGATATTTAAATTCCTTTCTTTTACTGAGCAATTTCATTTTTTACAATAATTTCATTATTACAATACTTTAGAATATTTTGGAACAAAAATATACAACATTACGGTAGTTACCTTCATATTAATATTAGATTTTAACCTGCTTTTGCATTTTTTGAGAAAACAGTAATTGTTTATTTACTTGTATTTCCCTTTGACCGAGGTCTTCTATTTTTATATTATTACGCAAAAATATTTTGCAGTGCCTTTTCTCAAAGAATGACAAGAACCGTTTTTTTGTATATCTCCTTTCTCCTTATAATAGTTTTATGATAATAAACGTAAAGCTATCTAAACGCACATAAATATCTCAAATATTGCTTAAAGTAATGTAAATGCTTGTTTAAGAATAGCTATAGAAGAAAAGATATCAAAATTGCTAATGAGATTGTGTAATACATTACGACAGGTTAAGAAATTAGTCACCCGGGTAAAGAATTTTATAATTTCAAGAATTTTATAATTTTATATTTTATAATTCTAAATTAATGAATTGTAAAATTTCAAAGATTTTTCAAACTATAATATTTAATATTTCATGTTACTAAACAAGTAAATATAAGTAAACATCGAGTTACTAA